>JAUMHE010000072.1:14108739-14123268 GCA_032359235.1 Enteromius mattozi
TGTGTGGGTATGCTCTACAGCTACAAATTCCGCTCTCACATGTGTTCAGTAGTTTTGCACCAAAAATACCTTCATACACAGCACGTGTTCTACATCAGCAGCACCACATGCATTTGTCGTGGCACTCGCAATGATGGCGTTTTTGTGTTCTTTCATCAAAATTTAATCAGAAATATCTTAATGAAGATGAATGAATGTCTTATGGGTTTAGAACAACATGAGGCTGAGTAATTAAAGGAATAATTAACCCAAAAATAAAATTCTGTCATCATTTTCTCACCCACAAGTAGTTATAACCCTGTATGAATTTCTTTGTTCTGCCAAACACAAAGAAAGATATTTTAAAGTCAATGGTGACCCAAAACAGCCTGGTTACAACTTTCTTCAAAATATCTAATAGAACAAAGAAAAGGATCACACACTACCAGACTTTCAGGCTGATCCGATCATAACAAACTCTTGCAGAAATATGTGCTTTGTTGCTAGGAGACGCGTGACAAATGAAAACAATATGTGTTCTTAAATTGGCTCAAAATATCAAACATGCTATCCTCTGAATGGATGAAATCATAGTCTGAATAATGTTCCTTCTAACATCCTTTCAACTTAATTTTAAACAACATAACATTCTTGGCCAGTCCAGGTTTAGTTTTAAGGCCAATATGGACAACTAAAGGCATTGACAGTGAACTTTCAAGAGACCTGTTTTAAGGGCATTTAAAAGAGGAAACAACAAGTGTCTGTCCATCTCATTTACAATTGACTAGGTCGAGCACACAACGCAAAGGTCACAGCAATTCCTCTGCTCACATTTACTTCAGAGAGAATCCTGAGAATCTCCCAAATCAACCATTTTCTTTCTCTTCTCTTATTATTTTAGTGTTTTAAGGTTAACACCAAGACACTGGCAGTTGACATGGCATGTCTTCAAAAAAAAAAAGCCCAGTCATTTTTTATTATTGGTTAGGTTTTTGTTTAATTTTAGAGCTATTTTAATTGTCCTGTGTGTGATGCCCCTCTTTTTACAGAAATGTATCAAGATGAATATTATGCATAGAAAATCTTGTTAAATATTTTAGCATTATCTGAACATAAACATAATTTCTTGACTATCAAGATAAATAACTAAAAATCAAAAATCACAAACACACTAAGACAAAGAAATGATTTTTGAGAACCTCTAGGGATGAACAGACACACAATCAAACACAGACTACATTTCGGATTCTTTATTTAACGTTACTTTATAAATAAAGGGAGGGTTAAAGATATTACATCAGAACACCTGGCCACTTCAGAATATCCTGTGCATTATATAAATGTAGCACCATTTTGGAGACAAATCCAGCGCTGACAGGGAGAATACTTGACCTAATGTTTATTCAGCAGTATTTCAGAAACAGTACATACAAGAAGAGTCTATGAGACACGAAACAATGAACATTATTAAGACACGTGAGAAACATCACAGTGAAAAAAAAATCAGCTGAATAAACTCCACCGTACTCTTTCAGAATTCCTCATTTCCCATTTCTCACATTATCCCTCATACACTTTCAGGTTTCTTTCCTTTTTTCCGCCAGTTTCATACCTTTTATGCTCCCACTGACTGTTTGTCCTAGATTTCTGCATGTCTGTTATTTAAATATTAATCCTACCCCTGGTAATTACATGAGACCTTTCTAAAATAACATCAAAATTGCAGACATAATGACGCAGACAACATTTACAGGCTGTTTTAACACACATACTGCAGTGCAACATCTGAGGGCATACAATCCAAGCGTCAGACATGCTTAGGATCTATTCCCGAGTCCACAAAAACATCTTTTTAGTCTTTGATTAATCGGTTTTTAAGGCTTGATTTTAATGAAAGAGCTAAATAATTACTCAAATAAATCAAATGTAATATTAAGTGAATGTTAATTTAAAGTTGCTCAAAACACAATAAAGAATCCTATATACATCATTCTTGGTACAAAGGAAATAACCAATATATAACACAACACGAGGACCACAATTAACATAAACATCCACAAATACACACACTGCACATCGCTGAGGCTGGACATTGATCTCAACCATGGAGAGGTTTCTTCACTGTAGCACAATGACTAATATCAGGCATCAAATGCTGAATATAGCACACAAGCAACCCATTGTGTAAGATACATCTGAGGTAAATTCAGAATTATAATGGGTCTCGATGCCATCTTAGGTTTAATGGTTCAAACAGAGAAATATTCTGCCTAGTTCTGTCAATTAAGACTAATATTTTTGGTTAATCTGCATTTCTGAGGGATTACTGATTCTCTTTTTGAATTGGACTTTGGAGGGAGACTTCCAATTTAGCAACCTGATGCTCAGCTATCGCATCTCCTGACCATTGACAACTATTGCAGCAGTTTTGCACACATACAGTCAACACATGCTTATGAAACCCTGCAGGCATGTAACAACAGATACTTGGATTGTATCTCTATCTAGGAAGCGAAGATGGCCAATGTTAGTCTGTTAAACTCGCTGCGGCTTGTGAATCTATAGGGCAGAGATCCTCCCTCTCAAGTTTTTGCTTTTCGTCCGTTTCCCTCTCTTCCATCTTGGCGTTTTTCTGGTCAGAGAAGGGCTCAGAAGATGGTGCTCCAGCGTTTGGGTGGAGAGCGAGATCGGCTTTCTCCCTGAGATCGGAGAGAAAACCAGTATGGTCATCGTCGTGTCAATTGCGTAACATGAAACCTTCTCAACAACGGTGCTTGATTATGCAAGGTCAAAATCAATGTTAGTTCTGAAACACATCACAAAAGAATAACCGCTGAAGCTTGCACAGAAATAGCACAGAGCATCAGCAGAATGGGTGAAGGACCTCAGTGTTCAATGTCAAACTCAAGAATTCAATAACAAAAATGGCAATGTTGAGTAATCCATATTGCAGGAGCGCTACTAGCTATGCTACATTTCGAAAAAAGAGTGATCTGAGCACTCAGCATTCTAGCTCTGCAGCACAATGGATGTGGAAAGCCAGGCTGATTTGATTGTGTTCTCTGTGTCCTCTGTTCAGGAGAGATTGTCATGTGAAAAGTGCAGAAGGGAGAAAACGAAATTAGGCAAAAGGGCAGATGAGGTAGATGATTTGAGCGGACGTCAGGGTCATACTGCTTCAATGTCACATTTAAAATGTTAAAAACAGTAACTGATATGGACCAGATACTTGCAAATATGTGCCTTTGAAAAATATACTACCATTCAATAGTCTGGGGTCAGAAGGGTTTTCATATTCGCAAGGATGCGTTAAATTGTTTCAAAGGTTACTATTTCAAATAAATGCTGTTCTTTGGACGTACATTAATAATAATTCAGCAAAAGCAAAAACATAATGTTTAAAATAATAATAAATAATAAATGAAATAATATTTAAATAAAATTAAATAAAATAATAAAATAAATAATAAAAATATATATGATTTTAAATAGTATCACAATATATATTTAAGGTATTTTTTGATCATATAATGCTTGGTGAGCATGATTTTTTTTTAACCAATGAATGGTAGTTTATGTATACAAATACAATACAAACATTTCATTCCAAACCTGTATGAACAATTTTTATCAGTGACCTATTTTGTTCCCATATAATGAAAATGAATGGTGACCATGGTGTCAAGCACATTTATTTATTTCTATATTTTTTGTCTTGGTTCCCATTTGCTTTCATTGTATGAGAAAAAAAAGCACCTCAGATGTTGATTAACATCTTTACTTTCCATGGATGAAAGAAAGTCATAAGGATGAGTAAATCATGGCAGAATTTTCACTTCAATGTGAATGATTCTTTTTAGAAGCAGGTGATATTTCCTTAATCCTCTGAAAATCAAATTCTATTTGCAATCAATGAGACTGAACACGAAGAGAGGTGAATACTTTATGCCCTGCACCTGGAAAAAGTTCAAAATGCTCATGTCACAATGAGACTCTCAACGACTGACTGAACATAAGCAAGGTTAGAGCGCACAGAAAGACTCAACTTTGACTGTAAATTTGCAACAGATGAGACAGGCCTTCTTTTTAACCTAAATAAATATTGATTTTGAAAAGCTTAAGTGAATAAAAGTCCTTCAATGACTGCTGAAAGACTGCACAGCCCTGGATAGGTGTCATTACTTTAGTGAGAGATGGATATTATTGGACTTGCATACAGAAGGTGGCTCTGGGTCAGAAACAGAAGCAGTCAATAGTCTTATCAAGGGCATTCTCATTCACTTTTTCACATGCTTCTTCAAGCACAGAAAATGAGTTCTGGATGGTTTCAAAGCAATAATCTATGCAACATCCCCTTATCGAAGATTTTTAATAGCCTTAATTACATCTCGATGTCGAAATTGCTGTCTTTGTAACCATTTGCATAAAGCCGCATCAATCAACTGTAATTGCGCGTAGATGAGAATAACCTTTTTTAAAAAGCTAAAAAAGTCTTAAAAATCTTAAATATGCATGATAGTCTTTTCAGATGATCATTTTCTGCTGTTTTAGGCTCACCAGGTTGAAGATTCTGGAGAGTGTATTCTGTTCCCTTCTGCGTCTGTGAGGTGATCTAATGCTCTCCGAGCCACGCGCTGACGGGGAAGCCTAAAACATATAGTTTATGAACACAGAGAGGATACCAGCCCACTGCTGTTTAATGATATACTATATTCTTTGTGTTATATTTAAAACTGTGCATTTAAAAAGTTAAATACTGGTGTTTATAATGTTGCAGTATGGATTCTGTGCTGTATGTTTTGACTGGTGATGCATCAGTGCATTTCTGCACCGACATCTACAAATAAGGAGGTTTCAGCACAGAGAATGTTACATGTTTGCCACATATCAAGTATTATAGGATGGGGTGATTTAGAGAGGGCAAGACTGCAGCATAGGAGGGTAATCATAACATAATAATCATAACATGCACAAAATAGATTTTTGTGTGTGTGTCAGTTAATGTACATCCAATGCTGCATGCCTGCTCTTTGCATGCCTTTATGTATTGGAGCCTGTGGAGTTAAACAACGAGTGACAGAAACACAGGGGGCGCAGGTGGGTCAGTGAATCAAGACCTGGGAAGGGAGTAGATGGGTTGGAGTATGGGTTTATGGGGGGAGTGAACAGTTCGAAGACCCCTAGAGAGAAAGCTGCTTTACCGGCTGCGACTCAGAAAAAGCCTTGCTGTCTCAAAGTCATCAAGAAGCAGAGAGTCACTCTGGTTCAGGAGAAAAAACCCATCAGAAAAGAAAGAGCGCAACAATCAAGGCAAAAAAAAGTTACAGTAGAAAGAAAGAAAGGACAGAAAGGAACCGAACAACAAGCAAAAATATGAAAACTAATATTCTGATAATTTCAGTGCTTAAGATCACTCTTTTATGTACTATAGCACAGCTAAAAGCTGTGGAAATTCACAATCACATGAAAAATTAGGGTAAAATTATCTTGAGTAATGCCTATATCATGCATTTTGGCATTACACAAATTGTTGTGCGTTAAAATTGTGCATATTTAATTTCTAAAAGAGCGCGAGTCAACAAGTGAAATAATTATACTGAAAGCATTAAATGTGGCTAAATTAAAACCACAATGCAATAATGCTTAATAAATCCACTAAAAATGACATGGGTCTAAATTTCATGGCCCTCCACGCAACTCAAAATGTGATCAATCTGGAGATTTGTGTAAAATGAACCCATTCGACCTATAAATCATCCAATCCCACGGGTTAACGAGAAGGTCGCATAAAGCGCAGCGAAAAGTTCAGCAGCTGTAATTAGAGCGATGCATTGGTTAATTCACAGAGAAGAGAACAAATGATTAAGAAACGTGACAGATCTATTAGAAACGAGACATAGGACAGGAAGGCATCCTGCAATCAGCCAATCAGATCGTTTATGAGAGTGTCTGTGAATGCAAACGTGAGTCACATTAAAGATGAATGACGTACCAGGCCCAAAAGTTCTCTCCACTGCACATGAAACAAAAAGAGAATGTAGAACGATTAACTTTCGTCTTGGTGGATACGAGAGTGCGTAGAAAATGTCACATCTATTCTATTTAATTGCATTATTCATTTAACTCTCTGAGGTCAACGGTCACGCCGGCGTGATCGGGGTCTTTTTTATCTTATCAGTCCAAAAGACACTAAAAATACTCTGTTGACTTTGGTCACACAAGTAAGTGTTATACACCATTCGAATCTGTTAGGTGTCTACTTTTTTTGAGTACACTCTCAGTAACAACAAAAGTGTGTGCTTTTGCAAAATAAGGAAAATAAAAAGTGTTGGGTGGTGGTATAAGAGGTAATCATGGCCCAATAGAGCGTTACAAATTTCACATTCTTGCTCTGTCACCATTTATATCCTGAGCGAATAACATTTTCAGGAGAATGCTTGCTATAAATACATATACCAAGAGCATTTTAAACAATGGGATTAGATGCATGTCAGTAGAACAAATGTGAGACTTACCCTCGATTTGGGACGAGGAGAGGACACCTTCAAGGAAACAAATTAAAACTTTTAGTCCAGAAACATTTGAAAGCAGAGCCAAAGATTTTCATTTAGAGGCTTGAGTATTATAACGAGCCGTTTCGTTATCCAGCATAACACAAACAAGATAAGCAATCTTTGAACAAAGACTTTTTCGTTTTAAAGATGTTTACAGGGGTCGATCATTAGGCTTCCTTGCAGTTCAGATGAATAATGAAGGCAAAGACTGTATCTTTTTAATGAACAAGCCCACTGAGGAACAACTGTGCAATTAGCGTTTCCCAAGAAGCCATTTTTAATTTAGGACATGAGTAATGGGGAAATATTAACACTGGTATCTAGTTTCCACAGAACTGATGTTGTGTTTTTTTTAGGGGGGGGGGGGGGGAAATCAAGAAAACGATTAATCAAATAAATCTAAATGCAGGTGTTGAGTTTAACCCTAATGAAATATGAATTTTCATCATTTACCAAATCGTTTCATAACAAAATAAAAATAAAAGTGATGAAGGTGGTGTTAAAGGAGGATAATCACGTCAATGTTAACACACAGTGACTTTCAAAGAGTGAGTCATTCTTTACTACATAGCAGGGAATCTAACACTAGTGATGTAAGTGTGTGTAATGTTGTCTGTCTCACAGAAAAACAAGTCTGGACTATTGTAGCAAAGTAAACATGGGCTGCATGTTGAACATGACGACAAACTTGGCCTGCGGACTTAGACGGCAAATTGCCAGACACAATGTGCCATGTCTAGGACCGAAGCTTGCCTTATGTTTTGATTGTCATGGTGAGGTTTGGTTTAAATAAGCAAGCTTATGCTCTACTAATATATTTGACCGGATACAATGATTGAGGTAATGTTTCGCTGCTGCTCGGTGCTTTAAGAGTGGCAACAAACTCTTTGGATCAATGGGAGACAAAGGTGAAGACAAAGGGAAGTGTGAAAATGTCATTCTCATGTCTTAGGTCCAATTGATTTCTTTTCTGGGGTTGCAGTTGTTTGGCGTCACTGTCTGAAGTTTGAGACTTGTAAAAATCCATGCCAGCGCACGTGGATACTTACAAAGCTCCTGAAGAAATGCACCACAGGGTTGACATCTCCACGACGACGGGTGGAAGAGTGCTGGGGTCTCTGTGGAGAGGAGGATAGATGACCACGAAATGAGCCCTTCAAATAAATGAAAGAGAAACGTCTCGAGTCAAGCTGCAACGTACATTAGCTTGACAACTTCTTGGAACAGAAATCCAATCATTAAAGCTTCACAATTTAGATAAAGATGCAATTTAACTAAAATGCCAATCTCTTCGATTTTTGTAAAAATGGAAAAAAAAAATATTATGCTTATCTAAATTTACCTTCGCACCTAAATTGACGTGCTTTGAAGGCGGTGTGAGTGTCGATGGGTGAAGCTCTACCTAGAGGCAGTAATTGAATCGCTCTCTACCAGCAGAACAGCAAACCCCTATAATGATATCACTTGCACGGCAAACAGCTGTGCCCAAAGCTTCTCAGCGATGTGAGAAATCATTGGTTTTAAAATGTATGCCATTTCCCCATGATTGATTGCATCTGGAGAAGCCAAAAAATAAATAAAAATCTCATAAATATAATCAGTTGCTTAAGCAGACTGAACAGGCTTTGAACATTAATCTGTGAAGGAACATTATTTTGAATCAGATTCAGCTATTTAAGACCAAATTCTCCGTTCACTTGCTGCATGAAATGATGCTTGAAGAATCTTCCTCTTATCTGGTAACAATATATTTCTAATTTCACTGACATGCATATTAACTGCTGCTTTAAAATGGTACATTTTTGCACATTATTTAAAAATAAAGACTATATGATGGCAAATAGGGCTTAAATAGTGAGCAATACACATATACAATACCATGGCGAACTGCATAGCAGAATACCATCATGTATATCAACCAATATGCAAAACTTGAGATGTAAAATGACTTAAATTTGAGTATTTGTGTGTTTCTGTAAATCACATCCATTTGAATGCAACCCAAAAGCAATCACAACTGAGTTGAGAGTCCTAAACTCTATTGGAATTCAGCTAGATTAAAATTTTTCGAGCAAGAAGTTGTCATTGACCATGCCAGTGTTTGTAAAACACATTTTAGCACATAAAAAAGTGACTCACCTTTCCCTTTCTCTTTTTGTCTCCTCCAAAGAACCTGCCAATCTGATCCAGGAGACCGGGAGACTTCTTCTTCCTGCCCAGCCCGAAGGGGCTTTGTCCAGAGGTGCTTGCAGTGGCCATTCTAGGTGTTGCTCTGTTTGGTGGTCTACAGTCTGGACGGCCCACGAGTGTCCTTCTTCACTCAATCCAAAGTCCGCTCTGGGGACACTCTGCAAACCTTCTCGATAGTCTTCGGCGCTTCTAAGGAAGAAGGGCTGGCCTTTGAAGGTGTCGTCCCCTCCGTTGCATGGCATCACGGGAGATGAGGTGGGTCTGTAATAGCGTCAGTGATTCTGGGCTGGTGCCAGGCATTCTTTCGAGCCCTTGTGCGCCCGCGGAGGGTGTCACTACCCTGCTCTCTGATAAAAGGAGCTGCTATTGTTCTAGTCCACATCTGCCTCGACTTGGGCCGAGCACAACAAGGCCTGTCTATAAGTAAGAAGCAGAGCACTGTGAAGAACGGCTTCAGCACAATCAGACCATTGTTGTGATGACTCATGTTCATTATACGAGTAGTGTACATTGAGAAATGACATATGGGATATCGCAACATGTGGGGTTCGGAATGGTTCACTTCAGACATATGTTGCCATGTGCTTCATCATACCGTACGAATGAAACCTCTCCAGAAGATGAAACAATACAGACACATCCTGATGATGTCATGCGACCCTTGAGGAGGCACGCCTTCTATTATTTCATTGATAAATTTGATTTTCAAAATGATTTCTTGAAGCTAGTCTTGCAGTTTGCATCCTGGATAAACGGTGTACTCTTGCTCTGTTCGCTTTCCATCTTGAAATATCCGCATATTAATTCATTTTCAATGACTTTGCAATTCATTAACCAACCGCTGTGTGTGATACTCAGCATGGTGCCCACCGTGCTTTTCAGAGAAACATTATGAACACGTACAAATCCTTTTCTGCTGTTGGCTTTAGCATGCTGTATTTTCGTGCTTTTGTTTTTTCTCCAAACAATCGACAGTTGTTTATGGTGGCCGAAGAACAAAGGCCACTATGTTTTGTAGTAAAACATATGCTGTTTTTATTATGTACTCATTCATTTTTAAAAAAATGTATTCTCTTTTTGTTGTTGTGATATCTGTCGCCGAAAAATCAAAAATTCTGATCATCGCTATGATCATCCAGATGTGAGGCTGCAATTTCCTATGTCCTCAAGATGTTTTCCACAAGGTCATTAGTAGAGGAAATTCATTCAAGCTAGAGATCCAGCAATACCACTGAGCAAATAGGCATAATAATGAGGCATATATACGAAATAGCTCAGGAAATAAAAAAATAAAAAAATAAAAAAAACACAGCACAGGCAAAAATGATGCAGGGAATTTGTAAACACATCCAGTCAATTTCATATACAATCAAATCTAGACCTGAGGTAATTTTGAAATGATGCCATATGATTGCAGCTGGAAAGATGAATCTATATCAGGCTGAAAGTTGTAAATGCATTCCATGTAAAAGAATGCTAAAATATGTTAAAATATCCTTATTCTTTGTGATTCTTCTAAAATACAGTTTAGTTACAGTTTAAGGAAAAACAGGTATTGAATGATATCCCACATATTTTGCACTTAAACTACTGGTATATTCTAAGTAATGATTAATCTGCATAATATGCACCAATGACATAATTTGGTTTATCTCCCAAAGTGTAAACAATGCAGATCATTAAAACAACACATGTTGGAGATAAAATAATGTGGGAAACATGGCCAATTTTTAGTATTATTTAACTTGAAAATTTGATATCAGGTGGGTATTAACAGCAGTCTCTGCTGCTCAAACATAAGCATACATGAGTAGAATTAAACACAAATAGATTTCCCACATATGTTTCAGTTGTTTATATTCAGTGTGCAATTGAGCTGTTGAGAACATATTGAGTACTTGCAGAAGTTCACAGCATCTTCTCAAAACATGCCCTTCAAAAGTGTTTGCCTATGTGCATATTCAACTAGACTGGCTTGGCCTCTCCGTCTCAATTTATAGCACACCCTGAGTCTCTATAAATGGAGCTAGAAGCTTGTGTTTGTTCACTCTGGCCAGTTCACAGAAGCTCATCTGTTGGCTGAAGGGCTGGCTATCTACAAACCTCCCACTGCTCTTTAAGAGATCAGTGCAGGAATGCAGAGAGTGGGCAGGTTGCACTGCAAGTGGCCTTGTGTTGAAGACCAGAGGCTTTGTTGCCCAGAAAAGGGTGAAAGACACACAGGGGCAAACAATTCAATTCTCGATGTGATCTTGTGGGACACAAACATGGGAGAGAGCCCAAAACAACGAGAAGTATGCGGATCACGACCAAAACGCCCACAGAGCAGCTTTGGCCCCACCACCACTTCCATTTGCGAAGGAGAAATCACTATGAAATAGTCTGTAGTCTAACTCTGCGTGTAGCTTAAATAGATATTTACCCTGAAAAAGTCAGTTATCTCCGATTGGGAATACAAAGGCAATCTAAATGCCAAACAATACAACTCTAATGACATAGCTGGACATATGTTTGTGTGTGTGTATATATATATATATATATATATATATATATATATATACATGCATACAAGTAATGTTTCTTTGTTCAATCTTTCTAAAAGTCCTAACATTTCTGATTTTATTAGATTTAAACTAGAATCCCAATCCCCACTGCATAATGTGCATCAATACCCTATTTAACCGTAAATATAGTTCATGAACAAAAATGGGAACTCCATTAAATTTTAAACCTCTCTGTACTACACTGTCACAAAATGAACATTTCTGTGAGTTTTTGCCCATGCATGGCAGTGCCAAGTGAGGGCATGATATTGTTGTGACATAAAACAAATGGCAGCATTATGCTTATGTCCAGCGTTGAGAGAGGATGCCAAGAGTTGATGGAATCATTGGCGGCCCATCACTGAGGCATTAGCATCGCCTTGTTTACCCACCAGAAGGAACAATTAGGACAGGCCTCCGGCACACTGAGATCAGATATACCAAGGACAAAGTGCATAGAGAAATGCTGGTTTGTTGTTGTCAGTGGATTACTGAATTTATGTTATTACTATTCAAAGCCTATCCAAGGAAAGTTTATTGTACTGAATTAGCATAGTACAAAACATCAATTGCCAATATATTAAAAATGTTTTTTTCAGAAGCTTAAATGAAATTCCAAGTAAATATATTTCCAAAAAAACTCTCATTAACGCCGTTAAGCATTTACAATGGCTATTCTTCATGACTCCAATGACCCAAGCACTGAGATGCAGGAGGGAGGTGGCCGCGGTTACCAGCGGACATGTGTGACATCAACACTTTCCAGTGACCACATTGATGAATGATTGGGAATCCTTTGGTAGAAATCAACGACACATGACTGGCAGGGAGTGTGACATATGGCACCACATAAGAGTTTGTCTATGGGATGTGTACAGGACAGAATCAAAGCTTTACTGGAGAAGCCCTGTCCTTGAGTGCTGCCACAGACCCAACGCACAATGGAGCCTCTGTAGTGTAATTTATGCTAGTTTGTTCTTCACAGTTGTTATTCTGTGACTCAGAAACCCTTGTTTTTTAGTATTTTATCTATATGTAAAGCACTTCTCTTATTTTTCCCTTAATTGGTTTTGGTTAGACAAAGCAGAAGAATCAATGCACACTGACCAAACACACGTTTACTACAGCTAAAAAGAGGCATTAAATCTGATTTAGCATTAACCACACTGAACACGTCGGCTGTGTAAAATACAGATGATTATGAAGGCAAGTAATGTCTTACATAAAACAGTGGTAACATGTAAACATGGTGGTGAAACCAGGGACGAATATACTGTAGCTTGCTATGAAGAATGAAGGTCTTTTGGGAGAGAGGGCCATGACAGCTAGGACAAAAAATCCTTGAAGGTGCACAATAATATGCTTGAAACTTACAGATGGGAGGGAGGGAGGGTTGTTCTAAAAGCTATTCCAGCAATATTGTTTCTCTGTCATTATTGTTATAGTTGTGGTGTGAACAACTCTAGAATTAGGACAATTATTACGTTATAGCTGTAGTTACCAGTATATTTCACATATTGCATATGTGTACACAGAAGCTGCAGTTCTTACATTTTGCATCTTTGTCGTCTGTTTGAAACTTGCAGTTTCTGTTATTTGCTAATGTCTTTCTTTACATGGGTTGTGCATTGGCACGGCTCCTCAGCACGAATCAGTCAAATGTTTTGAGGAGTAAGTGTGGCTGTCAGTCAACGCACCAGTGTGGATACTGTACTTTGAAATCATAGATTCTAACCTTCGTCTTGCAAGTATGGCCCAAATAAGAATTTTCACCAGATATTCTCATCTGAACAAGTAAGCAGAGGCAGACAAAGTACACAAATCCATTACTTGAATGAAAATATACATACTACGGGGCAAATATTACTCCATTAGAAGTGAAAGTTGTAAACACAAATTTGTACTCAAGTGAAAGTATAGAAGTACTTGCTTTCAAAAGTATTATGAGTAAATTTCCAGTCAATGCATAGCTTCTGTCAGAGTCTGTGTTTAGTTCGTCCTGTGTTTTGATCGCCATGTGTCCGCCCTTGCCCATATTAGGTCCAGTGTTTCCTGTTCTAGTTTTGTTAATTGTGTAACCCGTGCCAGCTGTGTTCCCCATGTGCCTTTAGCTCTGTCCTCGTTAGTATGTGTATTTAAGCGTCTGTGGTTCAACCCTCTGTGTCAGTCCTCAAGTGTCTACCCGAATGTGCTCTGTCCTAAGTTTGAGTTATACCATTAAAAGAAGTATTCGTTTGCAAAGGTCTCTGCCTTGGTGTACTCCTTCCTCCACAGCCTGCGTGACAGAAGGACTGACCTAAAACCGAACAAAGGAAGGATGATCACCCCTGAGGAAATACTCCATCGTCTCCTCAACGAGCAGACTCCTCTCCCAGCTCCTCATGAGCAACAGCCAGGAGGCCGTCCACACATTCCTGGCTCTCGTCTCGCCTTTTGGTGAATTCCGCTCTCGACAGTGGCACAGTATGGAGGGCAATCAGTGCCAGCTCCCCGAAAGCGGTTCCAGATTCCCGCGGATTCCAGCCCGCGGTGTCATAGTCCAGAGCCGGATTTGTGGGCCGATATGCCGGACCTGATCCCCGCGGACCCCGTTCCGCCATTCACGATTCCAGTTCCTGATTTTCGGCCAGGAGTGCCGATCCCCAAACCTGTTCCTGAGTTGCGGCTAGGAGAGCCGATCCCGATCCTGATTCCAGTTCCTGATTTTCGGCCAGGAGTGCCGATCCCGATTCCAGTTCCAGAGTCTCGGCCAGGAGTGCCGATCCTGATTCCAGTTCCTGATTTTCGGCCAGAAGTGCCGATTCCGATCCCAGTTCCAGAGTCTCAGCCAGGAGAGCCGATCCCGATTCCAGTTCTAGAGTCTCAGCCAGGAGAGGAGATCCCGATTCCAGTCCCTAGTTTACGGCCAGGAGAGCCGGTCCCGATTCCAGTTCCTGAGTCACGACCAGGAGAGCCGTTCCTGAATCCAGTTCCAGATTTACGGCCAGGAGAGCCGTTCCTGAATCCAGTTCCTGATTTACGGCCAGGAGAGCCTATCCCGAATCCCGTCCCCGAGCTCACGCTGCCAGAGCGCCCCCCCCCCTCCTTCAGTGCCCATCTGTCCACCAGCTCCACCGGGCTCTATCATCCCTCCAGCTCCGCCTTGGTCGGTCGGAGTCCATCCATCGCCTTGGGACTCCATTCCATCGCCTTGGGACTCCATTCCATCGGCTTCGCCTCGTCCTTCGGTCCCTCCGGCTCCGCCTTGGTCCTCTCTCGCTTCC
>JAUMHE010000072.1:14124543-14141607 GCA_032359235.1 Enteromius mattozi
TCCGGCTCCGCCGTGGTCCTCTCTCGCTTCCCCCCCCCCCCCCTCCTTGGGATGTTATTCGGTGTGAGGACGCAACGTGTGTCCGCCCTTGCCCATATTTGGTCCTGTGTTTCCTGTTCTAGTTTAGTTATTTTGTGTAACCCTTGCCAGCTGTGTTCCCCATGTGCCTTTAGTTCTGTCCTCGTTAGTATGTGTATTTAAGCGTCTGTGGTTCAACCCTCTGTGTCAGTCCTCAAGTGTCTACCCGTATGTGCTCTGTCCTAAGTCTGAGTTATACCATTAAAAGAAGTATTCGTTTGCAAAGATCTCTGCCTTGGTGTACTCCTTCCTCCACAGCCTGCGTGACAGTTTCATTATTGTTGCAATGTATGTTATACTTGCAATACCTCATGCCTCTGAAGCAACCTATTGAATACGTAAACTAGCTTGTGAAATCTGTGTAATAAAGAGCTTTTAAGAATGTTAAAAAAGCAATAGGAATTAAACAACTGAACGTCGTTTGGAAAAAATGACTTTAGGACAGTCATAATTATTTTCTTCATTTAACACTACCCACCATCACAAAACAGCACTGTAGTGTTCTTATACAGCTGTAGCAGTGTGTACACACATCAAGGTGTTTTCATTCATCCACATTTAAATCAAGTGTACAGTGAAATTTCTGTAATTAGAAACAAAAAAAAACTCAACTACTCAACCATAGCCATATAACTGATAATTTTTACACTTTGTTCTCAAAATGCTAACGTTAATAACATCTGCATATTGTGACTATATGTATGTAGTGTGTATTAGTGTATTAAGCAGATAAAATTTTTTGTACAGTCTAATCTCTAGTCATAACATTCGAATTTCATATAAAGAATTATGAAAATAATTCTTTACTGAAAAAGCTAATTATTCATTCTTAGGACTGGTCCTCTTTAAAATAAAATTAAAAAAAGTAATCCCACATAGGCTAGCATAATGTTATGAGATGCACATTTGAACATAATATAATCTCATTTCAGTCACTTCTGTTTCATAAACACATAATCCTTTCTGGATTACAATTTTCCATCAAAATGATAAGTTTAATTATCCTAGCTGCTGTGAGAAAAGACTATAAATGATCCACCACTATGATATAGCCTAGCCGGGACAACGTGCCGTAAACACATGTCGTGATAACATGAATTTTTCACGGAAACTTACCAGTACCACTCAAATTAGAAAACATTATTATAAGCTTACTGTTGTGAATTGGGCATAAGAAGTAAGACGGGTGGTTTTGAACACTGGCTGATTATGTACTTGCTCAAAAATGTATTTTGATCATAACTAGTGTTTAATTACTAAGATTATATATGTTACCATTTAAATAGGCTACTGGACAATTCCCATGTATATACAACATGTCATAGATTATCACATCCACCAATACACTACATAATATACCTCCTAATTTGAATATGAATTAAATAGGATTCCGTGTTTATCACAGTTGTGCAAACAAGCAGTTTAAATGAACAATCACCATTATCTACTTTAAATAATCATAAAAGAAGGCTTATAACAATGGAAAGTCATCAGAAATACACTGTCATAAATAATCACTGATTTTGACAGTGTCTACTACACAAAATATTACTAATTGATTTGACCAATTATAGTTCATTAAAGGAAAACAGAAAGATCTGACTCCTCATTCATGCCATAAAGCAACATTCACCAGATATCAGTGCTTGTTTAGAGCTCTTTGTCACAGCCTTAAAAGAAAAATTAAAACGGAAAGGTTAAAATACGGAATAAACAATGTGTGTAGACTATATCTACTGTATATCCAAGGCTCTTTCAAATGACATTTACATCATATATTTTGTGGACGTTTTCATCGAAGTGCAATGAAGTATACATTTATGTATATGTATTCTCTGAGTACAACCCTTGACCTTGGTGTTGTTAGCAACATGCAACAGAGTAATTTATCAGAAAGAGCTGACAAACATAACTGCACCAGTAATACTTAAGTCTAATTTAATACAAAATAGGGATACGCTAAGTGCTAAGAATTCTGAGAATCTATATTGCATTGCCATGGAATTCATTAAATTCATCAAAGAACATCTGAATGAAGGAAATTAAGTGGGCCCATTATCTTCATTAGTGTCAGTTCAGTCAATGTCCTACAAATCTCTGTATAATATAGTATTGAAGAGAGAGAGAGAGTGAGAGAAAATCATAGATGGAAGATTGGAATGAGTGAGTAGATGATGACAAAATTAAAATGTTTGTGTGAACTGTCCGTTTAAAAGAAAATGAGTTGCCTTTGCTGAATAAGATTTAAAAATCAAAGTCAGTAAACTGAGCCAGTCTTTTAATCTAACAAACCAGCCTGCACAACAAAAGTGTGTACAAAAGAGAGCATGTTATATTATATTCAGGGGCGTAGCAACCATTACAATCACATTTGCATTTAAGTATGTGAATACAAACAACGCGACTCAAGTTTATAAACTAAAATCACAAATTTAAAATCAATTTTATACTTTTTGTACGTCATTTTTAGTGTTAACCAATCGGGGCCATTCCAGAATAATTTCGAAATTTTGCATGATTAGAAAAATGTAGTATTGGTTTTATCTGTGCTTCACAGAGCGGAGCTTCAATTGAAATTCATCAGCTGTAGTGAGGCAGCCAGAGCTGTGTACACACAAACCGTTTGTTTTCCACATGAACAGTTACTATTTTTAGGGTGCAAAGGTCTCTTCAGGCTCACACAATAATACATGTTGGGTTGAGTCATCATCACTGCTGTCCATTAAGACCTAACCCAACAAGCCAACGCTAAATTCATTAAACCAAGAATCAACCAATTATGAAATGTGCAAGCACTCATTATCTCTGAAGTGTTAAGCACTTGAGTGAATGTGTAAATAACATTTCTAAAAAGAACTAACAAATACATAATAGACTTTTTTTCTTTTTTTCTAGTTTCTCTTCATTTCTTCCTCCCTCTTTGGGTAGGTGTTGACCAGAACGAGAGCTTCCACTCTTCTTGACTGGAGTCTTGAGAGAATAATGATGCTCTCTTACCCCCTCCACAGTTCAAATGAAGCACCACAATCACTCATCCTCCGTTTCCTGAGCTGATGTCGGACGTCTCCCGTGTAAAACCTCCAGCAGGTCAGATGGCATTCTTCACAAAAGAGGCTATACACCAGAATACTTTCCTCAGAGGACACATGAGAGGGCAATGACTTTGGGATGACATTTGAGATTGACGCTAACCTCTCATTTCAGATCTATTCACAGTTTCATTTCTGAGAATATTGCTTTGGGTTACGAGGAAGGGTAAGGATGGTGCTGAATTAACAGCGTCACTCAGTGCAGGGAAATACGTTGTGAGAAATGCATTTTTTCAATTTTATTTTAAAGAAAACTGGAAAAAACTTTTTGATCACTGTTTGAATTGATGTCCAAACAATGAAATGCAATGAAAAGTTTACAGTTCACAGTTTTCAATAATTAAATATTCAGAGCTTTTCATTAACAATATTTTGTCCTTTATGGTACATCTTGTTTAGGAGTATTTCTGTGCCAGAGAATGAAAGGAAATAAATATTATTTGCAGATCAGTATTTTCAACAATTAAATATTAACTTAAATATTAAATATTTTTATAAATAATTTTCTTCAGCAGATTTATGCCTTCTTAAGGAATATTTCTGTTTTAGCATTGCCAAATAAGCAATAAAGGCATAAAACAGAAATAAATATTAGTAGATTCAGTATTTTCAACAGTATATTGAGGTAAGGTTTAATTGATTTTCATAAATAATTCATATTATAGTGCCTGACTTAGTTTATGAATATTTCTACAAAAAAAGACAATAATTAAATACCTACATACAGGTTTAGATGAGTTTTTCATAATTTTATGCAGCAGACTTGTGTCTTATTTAGTATTTCTGCTAAAAAAAAAAAAGGTGTCAAACAATGAAAGGCATAGCATATAAAAAAAGAAATAACATTTTGCAGTTCCATTTTCAACAGTTAGATAAGAATAATTTTATGCAGCCGACTTGTTTCTGGCTTTTGGAGCATTTGTTAACAGTGTTAAACTACATGAAAGGCGCAGAAATAAATAAGATTTTGCAGTTCACTATTTCTAACGATGACATATTCAGATGAGTTCTGAATAAGTAATTTTAATGCAGCAGATGTTTGCACTTTCTCTACCAGGGACACTGCAAATCACGATTATGATCAGGTGCTTTGTCTATCAAAATTATGTATTTCGTGGACCCATCTGTTACGATAATCAAAAGGAGATTTGGCTATTACACAAACCAAGGAGAGATAATGACTAATAACTTTACGCTTCAGGGCACATTGCGCCAGACTTGTCACAAATATGATGACAGTAAATTTGAATTATCATCACTTCTTTTGTCTCTCCCAAATGAAAAGCCATCAGAAGTATGCATCCGCTGAAGGCCTGTGAGTTTGTGGCCTCTGTCCATGGTGCTGAAACAAGCATTTTATGCATATGCTGACCATTACTCTTTTGAAAGCTCTGATGACACCTTCTAAGCAACAATTTTCCTCACTTTTAATAACCATATGATTAAAATGGATTCTTAGATGAGTAATCATCTTTGTGAGGAGCTTAACCACATTGTGTTTGATTCATCTGACCCAGAAAAACATGATCAGCTCCAACATGGTCTCTCACAGTGACAGAAAAAATGTTTTGGTCTTAGAGAAGAGGCAACCGGTCACCATGGAAACATCAGTACCTCAGGATCTCACAGGGGCAGCACACAAAAGGCTGAAGGACTCCAAAACAATCTAAACCGGTAAAGAGCGGCCTAATAATCATTCAGTGTGTATAGGAAAATTGATGAGTGGCTGAAGTAAGATATATCAAATGTTTTTGGGGTTTTTTTCCATATTTTTTCATATGATGCAAAACAGCCAACATTTCAGAGGATGTCATGTCTGTGAGATGTTCAGGCCTTTCGAGAAGACGATCACAGCACGTTTTGTTTAATAGATCAAATTCCTAAAAGCTCGTTTCGGTTTCTCTGGAGAAACTCTGCACTGATTTGTGTTGGTTGTATTATCTCATAAAATAAATATGCTCAGGTGCTCAGGTGTTCTCACATTGTCTGGTAATGCACTGCAAGCTTTTATTTCAGGTCATGTGGGGCCACATCACCATTCTTGTTTATCCTAACAATGATTTTTCATTAAAAAGACGATACGTGAAAGCTCTCAAGTTACTTTTTTTCTGAAATAATTTAATTATAGATTCAGTTGTCATAGTTCCCTGGGCCACATCAGTACTCATCGAGAAGGCTGGAGATGTGGTTATCTCTTCAGCGATCTTACATGACTAACCATCTCTGGTTCCCTGAGGACAGCGCACCTGTGTTTCCTCTTTGGATATTGGTAGTTGGGCAGCACAGGTCAAATAAAACTGTTCGTTATGAGAGGGGCGGCAATTTGTTTGTGTAATTAGCTTCTTAAATAATAAATGTTGTATAGTGCCTAGGTAATTGGTCATGAGTCTCCAAAGAGCTTGAAAATGAAAGGGCATAACCCAAAACAGTTTCATGAGAGATTTTCAAATGTATGCTTTAATAATATCAATGGTTCTCAACAGGAGTGTGCAGACCACTTGGGGACATAAAATAACGAGAAAAGAGAGAAAAAACAGGAACATCTTTTTAATGAGCAGGTATGAATTTCCACGAATCATGGCAAAAATGCATCGCTGCATCTGAAATCAAATATTTCCCTTCTGTATAGTAGCCTTTGCCCAAAACATGTGAGGTAGGCTATGTACAAATTCATAGTATTTAGAAAAACAGTAGTATCTCAGGTGAGGTCCTGAAAAGCTCATGGACACTTTACTATCCCACAAGGCCGTGGGAGAGGATTTGTGAATGGTGGTATTGCTTTAACTGCAGATTTAAAATCCTGGTACTAATAAATTATGTATGTATATATATTTTTCTCCTCAGTATGTATTGACAGTTCTTGCAATAAATCTGTCAAGCATAAGCTAATGTAGTAAAACGTTACTTTGAAATGTTTCTTTTAAAGCTGTGTTTATTACATGTAAAAGGATCTTCCCACAACCTTTTCCCCTAGGAAATTAATCTTTTATTATAGCTAATAAAAGTGAAGTAACCAAGCATATTGATTACCATTTGTTTTAACACAATTTTCCTGCAAATAGCTATATCTTTGGTTTTATTTTTTTATGTAGTAAAAACATGGTTCATTTTTTCAAGAGTTGTGTTGGCTTAGACAACCCCTCCCTTCACAAACGCTTTTTGAACATATTATGTCTATAATATACAGCCTTTGATTATTAGTCTCCTGCAATGTAACTTTTAAGTTCACTTGTCCCCTTACCCGTATACACATGGGAGTTGAAAGGGGTCTTATGGGATCTAACCGTAGAGAAAGAGAGGGAAAGTCTTGGATCATAAGAGCGCTTTTCCCATGTCAACGTAAAAGGATGGGCTGAGTAAGGCTGGGAAATTGGTGTCTCAGTGACGTCCACACAGGCAATATTTTATTGCGGCAGCTCTTCTCCATCTAGCGCGAGCTCAAACACAAGAAGAGCTCGTGCAGGTGAAAACATGAATCTGTAAGCGCCCATCAGTGTGAGAAGGAACTGGATTATCAGAAACTTAGAATTATATTTTTTGATTGTTACGAGAATGTAAAAAAAAAATCTATGTTGTGATGCGCGTGAATGAGTACTTTCTGCTGAAACTTGGACTCCAGTAAACTTCAAAGGATTTTTCAAGCAACCCTTCTCTTCTGGGGAATCAATAAAAAGTGCAGGAGACCTCTTCGCGACGAAGCGCCAGAATAAGCTCACGTTGAAGATGAACATCAGCAGTGATTTAAACAGACCTGAGGGCAACATAGACTTACAGGCACCTGAGAAAACCTTATTTGGCATCGGCACCGACAACTTCATCACGCTTCTGATCTTTGGACTCATTTTTACTCTAGGCGTCCTGGGGAACTCTCTGGTCATCACTGTTCTGGCTCAACGCAAACCTGGACAGCACCGAAGCACCACCAACATCTTCATCCTCAACCTCAGCGTGGCAGATCTGTCATATCTGCTCTTCTGCATCCCTTTTCAGTCCACGGTTTACATGCTGCCCACATGGATCCTGGGTGCCTTTATTTGCAAGTTCATCCACTACTTTTTCACCGTGTCCATGTTGGTGAGCATCTTCACTTTATCAGCCATGTCCGTGGACAGGTATATCGCCATAGTGCACTGCAGAAAGTCCTCTTACATTCGAGTTGCGAGGCACGCATTGATCGGGGTGCTGGTCATCTGGGTGCTCTCTTTCGCCATGGCCACCCCGGTCGCCTACTACCAGGGCATCGTGGAAAGTGAGGACAACAGCACGTTTTGCTGGGAAGTGTGGCCAGATCACAGCAAGAGGAAAATCTACGTGGTGTGCACTTTTATCTTTGGATACGTGCTGCCGCTGATCCTGATATCTTTCTGTTATGCCAAGGTTAGTGTCTCGTCTTTAATTGTGGCTTGATCAGGAGTATTTCAACTTGATCATGATCTTTATGAATGCAAAAAGGAATGCGGGTGTGTTTTAGAATCTAACTACGATGTCCAAAATTAAAACGATCTGATACTTTTAAACACATGTCCCAAGTTCTAAGAAATATACCCTCTTTGTATTCATATTGTTGGTATAAAAGCTAATCTTTAAAATGCAAAATGTGAAAAAAGTAGACATATTGTTAGAAAATATATTTAGGAATTTACAAATAAGTATTTCCCCCTCTTATTCCCATTAGTTTTCTACTTTTTTTCCATTTGACATAAACAGAACATGATTTTGTCTGTTTTACCATGTCACATGAAAACAAAATGGCATCTTGCTGTTGACTTTGATTTGGCTGCCAAAATGTCTTTATATAATATTAACATATTATTAAAAAAGGAGAGAGGGAGATTTACATCAAATATCACTATATATATATATATATATATATATATATATATATATATAATTAAAGAAGTGTATTCAATCCATCTGCAATAAGATTTTTTTATATATTTGACTAACTTTAAATATCCAGACAAAAGTTTGTGTCAAATAATATGTCAAAGAATATTTCTCATATTTTAATTATATTAATTATGTGTCTTTAGGTCCTGAATCATTTGCATAAAAAGTTAAGAAATGTGTCCAAAAAGTCTGAGGCATCAAAAAAGAAGGTAAGAAATATCAGGTGGGCTTTCTTCAAACATTCAAACATCCTTTTTTTATTGCATTTATTATAGTTCATTATGATTTTTAGGGTCATATATAATAATTCATATTATAAATGTATTATATAAAATTATTATTTACACTGACAACACACATTTATGTCAATTGTTGATCATGTTGTTAAAGACCCTTCTCTCTATTTCTCTTGTCAGACTGCTCAGACGGTTCTGGTGGTTGTGGTGGTCTTCTGCCTGTCCTGGCTGCCTCATCACGTGGTGCACCTGTGGGTCGAGTTTGGCTCTTTCCCCCTGAACCAGGCGTCCTTCGTGCTCCGTGTTGCGGCTCATTGTCTGGCCTACAGCAACTCGTCTGTTAATCCTGTTATCTATGCGTTCCTCTCAGAGAACTTCAGGCAGGCGTATAAGCAGGTGTTCCGCTGTCAGATGGCTTCTGAGTGCCCTACAAATGAGGCCAGAGAGATGAAGAGCAAGACAGAAGCTGCACCGTCCACCAACTGCACCACTGTGTGATTCCTGCAGCGGTTGTGTTTGATTTATGATGGCTTGCGAATATGAGCTAAGGTGGAGTTGTTAAGCCTGGGAGAAGGCTAGAAGCTAGTTAGATATTGATCTACATTTTAAGATATTTAAATCGGTTATGTGCTTGGATGGCTGCCTTTTTGAGTGCTTTTGACAGGTTAAAAAAGCATTTGCTGTGTGATGCAATTCCTTGGAACGCAATGGAGACCTTACTTAGCACTTGCTGTGAAGCCGTAGTGATGCATGGCCTGTAAATATGTGCAATCATAAAAAAGAGAGAGAGAGAGAGAGAGAGAGAGAGAGAGATGGTAAGAGGTATAGATGGTGAGTACATGGGATATGTCTTTTTTCCTTCAGGGAAAATAATTTAAATGTAATCACAGTAATCTTGAGTCATGTTATAGACTTTCAAAGTCAAATTGCTTGTTTAGTATTGTAATTGTTCCATTTTCTCGCATTATGGCAAATGCTTTTCATATACAGTACATGTCCCATGTTAACAGTGAGGCCTGTAACATCATCAACATTGGATCTGTTTTTATTATTTCCATTAGGGAATATAATCTAAAATGTAATAATCTTGAGTCTTTCAAAGTATGCAAATGCTTGTATAATATTCTATCTGTTTCCATTGTTTATGTGTGTGTTTGCATGTGAATATATATATATATATATATATATATATATATATATATATATGAAGAGTTCATTTGCAAAAGCAGATTACTCCATTTTTAACAATTCTCAGAAATCATGTTTTTGCATTTTTATTGTACATTCCAGTTAATCTCAATCAAACTACAGTTGGGTTATTTTGACTAGGTTAAAAAAAATTTAAAACAGTGAACGTACTCAAATGCAAAAAGATAACCATGATAACATAACAAAAAACATGATTTTTAAGAATGAAAAAAAAAACATTAATCTGCTTTTTGCAAATAAACTCATACATATCTGAAAAAGAAAAAATCTCCCATATTTCATACATAAGTATCCTACCAGAAGTATTAAAAAAAATGAATGCATCATTCAGTAATTTGGCTTATTATGTGTATCAAGATCAAAACAATGTATATACATATTCAACAAAGATTCTTTTGAAATAACTCTCATTGAATCAGACAGTATGCCATAGGAAACCAGTAGACCTGGTGATGCCACCTGCATAAGATGCCTCTTTCAGCAAACCAACCACCTGAAGTGTATTAAATTGACTTTATTATCGGGGTACATTTCCTAAGTGTCCTTAACTTTGATGGAAATGCAGAAGCTCAATTTATGTCTAGTGCACACTGAAGTAAAAAAAATCCAATCATAAGACACTGCACTCTTCTAGGGTCACGAAAAGAGACTATGTTTATTTTATCACTCCACCTGACGAGATTACCTTTGTGGCAAATGTACCTGAATTTCTGATAATGGAATATAAGAAGGTCATGCGAGGCAGCAGCATCACAATCTCTCAGCTCTCAGAACGGAGGGGAGTTCAGCTTCTAAATGTGCAATTTTTGCAGGGAAATTGAAATATCTACAACTGTATTTTGTTATGTGGTTTTGTTTTTGTGTGATGTATGAGTAAAGTTCTTTCATGTGCTGCAAAGAAGAGTTTCTGTCTTAAAGTATCCTGATTTTGGTCGTCATGGAGACACAGTGCAGTACCTGAGTGAGACCTGCAGTCTCAGTGAGCTACAGGAGTTGTAATTCTACATCATTGGTGTGTGTGTGTGCGTGATAGGTCACCGTGATCTATGAAAACACTTGCTTCTGAAAGCTTCCATCCAATAGTTCTTGATTCTTACTTCATAACAAAAAAGGCAATATTACTGAATGGAAAAATGACTGCAGTTCATAAATAGGAGATGAATTTGTGATATTAACTGTTACATTATATGTTCTTTCATTTATGTTGGTCTACAACTTCTGTTACTCATATACAGTAGTAACTTCTGACAATACTTTACTTTATAAGTTGTAAATAAAACAGATAATTTGAAGCACATTTTACAAGAAAATACTATTTCAGTTTTAAGACTAAAAAGTATCGAATTCACATTTAATTGAATTGTTTAAAGTTAAGTGAAAATTGCTTCTACATTTTTTTTTCAGAGATGCAAAATTTGCATGTACATAACACAAACAGAAATAGAAAAAAACCCCACATGCACTCATATAATTCCATTACGAAAACGAAACAACAGCATCGCTGGGTCAGAGCACTGTAAATGATGCAGTAAGATTACAAAAGGGTTTGCCAAAAAAAGGGCTATTTTTCTCCTCTCTGATGTGCAATTTGTAACTTCAAGTGCCTTCCTCTGACTACCATTTTTTAGGATTCAAGATATTCACAGCCGGGGTTCTTGTGAGGGATCCATTTTGATTGCTACATGAGTGTGTGTGTGTGTGTGTGTGTGTGTGTCTTTATGTGAGAGTGCACACATGAGAATTATTTTCTGTTCTCAAAATATTTGATCACATATCAGTTTATAAAATGATTTACATGGAATTACAAATATATATATATATATATATATATATATATATATAAAATCTTGAATTGCACCAAGTTCAACCATCAAGTTATCTTGCTGTATTAAACAAGAATTATGTTTTATCCAATTGGAAAAGCAGTTATAGGCTAAACAGCATGAGACAGCTGCCTTTTACTAGCCCATTTCTTCATATTTATAGAGGAAAACTTTAAACTAGTTCAAACATATATACATATATATGTGTGTGTGTATATATATATATATATATATATATATATATATTCTATTTTAAAAATCATTTACAAAACGAATTTACATAAATTCTCAAAGCACAAAAATTTATCTCGTAACAAAAGTTGCAATATTAGTTTTTACCAGCAGAGGTCAGACTTGCACAGCATTTCAAAACTTCGCTGCACATTATGTAAAAAACCTTCTAGAAATTCACTCAAGTGTCACTTCAGTGTCATTAGAGTCGTTACCCACCAAACAAACTACAAATTAATCAAAAATGATAATAATAAAAACACAGCACTCATATAAAAAAGCACTCTTCAAATTGTAACAGATTCCCTCTTTCGTTTTTAAACACAGACAGCACACAATACGCCTCCAGCAACACATCAATGTTTTATCAGCATAAAGCCTCGAGAGGATGTTGTTATGGTAACAGCATCACGGTAAAACAATGATTAGTAAATGGCAACTTTTATTATTATTATTAATAATAATGATAACGTTTTTACAAATATATCCTAATGCAAGTTGTTTACCTCGGTTGTTAATCAACGTGCATTAACTTAATTAATCATAATTAGCCTATAATTTAATTCTTACGTGCATTCGCGGGATTAGGGATATTTGGCAATTTGATAGAATTTATAAGGGCTTCGAATGCGGTTCATCCAATTAAGAATCGTTTCAGAACTATTTTGTTAATAATTAAGGAATTACGCAAAAGTATTTTTATATTGTGAGACAAAGGGTGTCAGCCACTAAATATGCAATGAACTCATTAAATATATATATATCACGTAAATATATTTACTTCACATATAGCATTTAATTTAATAATAATAATAACAACAACACTCTTTCTGCTATTAGGTGACAATAATCCCTATATAATGAGGTCATGTACAGAAAAATTAAGCATATAGGGGCCTGTCTTGGGCAAAAAAGTAGGGTATATCTTAAGGACAGTAATGAATGATTTTGCAGCGATTTTTCGAGTTATTAATTCCGTGCTTCAAGGCACTCATAGGAAAGAGCTTATTGACAACCAAATAAACGTTAATCACTCACCTTTCAAGGTTTACACAATATATACTTTTGTAAAGAGCATGCACGTATGCTGTTATGTTAAAAAATGCAATTATAAAAAATGTATTTTTCATATTTATTTTGATTGTTTGGACAACAAAAACTATAAGCAATACTGTAGGTTTTGTAATAAGCTGCCAAATATGGTACAAATATGTCGGCCAGTGGATTTGCTTCAGGGTCTGGATTTTGATGCAGTGTACTATCATCTGAGCTGTAAATGCCATGTGACTAATGACTAAGGTGGCACCTTAAGAACACACTCAGCCCTTATAGCAACTTTCCAAAGCTGTGACGTCAATTTGATCCATTACGCGCTTTTAAGAGCCATCCAAAAAAATGATCTAAAAGCAGAGACTCAGAGGGCAGTACTAACCAGCAAAACCTCAACCCTTTAGTCTGAATACTTCTGTGTAGTAATAATCTATGATATTCTGAACCGCATCATAGATACATACAGCGGATATTAATACGGCTATAGTGACCAATCAGCATCTGACTAACCATTTTAGCATTGTATAACTGCACATAAAGGTCGAGAGAGATCATGCTGCTGTTGTTCCACTTTCTCTCTCTTCCTCTTCCTCCCCCGCAGTGAGCTGATGGCCATACATCTCTTAAAGAGCCCATGACAATCAATAATACTCCACGCTAGCCCTCAGTATTGGACTCTGTAGTCGTATAATACCGCAGCATTTGTCATTATTTGCCCTGACGGCTGAGGTCTGTGTTATTCTCCTGAGAGCTGTTCCCCGGTCATTACCGCTGTCATAAATAATATGCACTAATGAGATATGAATTGATTGCTTGTGTGAGCCTGACATTTTCATCTCTCACATTAAATGCTGTTTAACAATGGATTACCACCCAATCGTTCCTTCAGTACGGAAGTTCATAGACTCTGCATCATGTGAAAAATAGAGGTCTATATATCGCGCGAAAAGCCGTCAAGTGTTTCTTCTCAAGCCGTTCAAAGGAATACTGCTTTTTATTTGAATAATAGTATGTAGAGTGCAGGTTTTCAGGGACAATTCTCATCATATTTAGTGAGAACTAAAGCATTATGCTGCGTAAATTGAAATTTTCTATTAGCATGCTTTATTAAAAAAGGCTCTCAGTGGCAAAACTGCTTGATTTCTAAAAGATAGCACTAAAAGCTGTATTCAGAAGCAAACGCAGAGTTGAGCAACACAAAAAGATGAACATGAGGAACGGTCACATTTACTGATTAATGACTTTGCCTGTTAATGTACACTGAAGCCTGAATGTATGTGTGAGTGAGCGTGTGAGACTGGAGAGAGAAAGCAAGGGAACGAGAGAACGAGGGTGGAAGAGATGGAGATAGGAACATGGAGAGAGAGGGATTGCTGTTGGTCTGTCCCTTTGTTCTCAAAGGAAATGGTGTCAGTGGTTCAGTGTTGCTTGCCATTGAGAGGTAAAGATTTACTGTCATCAAAGAGCAGATTAGAACACACAGACACACACATTGATTTGGGAGAGAGAGAGAAGAAGGGAACGAGAGAAAATAGAAAGAGAAAGAGGGAAAATAGATAGAGAGAGATTCACATTTTTGGTGAGGAAACTCATTCCGCGCTGGGAAAGATATGATCAGCTTATTTCGTGAGAGGGGAACATGGCAGCTCCTTCCTGAATGAACGTTGAAAGAAGTAAATTGTAAATATTGATTTCTGCAATGAACTGTCAATCTTCCTCGGCCCGAGATTATGCCGATCATCGGAGACCGACAAATTCGAAAAATGCTGACAGAGACAGCTGTATGGGATTCGTTTTAGCAGTGAGTGGAGTGGGCTTTATTTTCTGATGGCTGGTAATGGTTGTTCAATTTCATCAGATAGCAGCTGAGATCTCATCGGTGGGGGAAAAATGAAACCAAGCGTGACACCACAGACAGACCTTCACAGGCAAAGGGCTTCGTCCCCCCAGAAGGATCTGAGGCACTTCAGTGGTCCTGTATAGCAGGTCAATTTTGATACACCAGAAAACCTGTTTCAAACCGGGTCAAGCCATTGAACTGATGTCAGCCCCCTTAAGTGAGTCAATTTTTTGATGTAGACAAAGAAGAACTTAACAGATTTGTTCCAAAATGCGGAACAGAAGATCTTAGAGGTACACTTATATATATATATATATATATATATATACACTTTTTTCTTTCTTTTCTTTCTTTCTCAACAGCTATTAGCATTATCAAAAAGCTGTGCTGCTTTATATTTTTTTGTGGAAACTCTTTTTCAAGATTCTTTGATAAATAGAAGGTTCAAAAGAACATATTTTATTTGAAATAGAGAATAAAATAAAATTTAAAAAATTAAAATCAATTAAAATCAATCAATGGCTTGCAATATTTAAAAATGCTTTATGCATAAACCTATAATTTTTATTATTATTAAATCAAATGAAAATATAGTCATGTAAAGAACCAAATGAAAGTTATACAATTTCACTAACTCTGCATACAGTGTGTTTCTATAATGGTCACACATAGGTTAACTCTGTATTTGACAATGGCTTTAAGCTTTTATTTATTTATTTATTTATGTATTACTTTTTTGCAGATTTCCACCTGCAGTTAAATGCACAAGTAGACAGTCAAAACACATTTGGTGTATTTTCTCACAACGTGTAATGATCAATGATACTTCAATCCAATATACATTCAAGAGAGAAAGCGTTTTTACTAGAAATGCAAAGTGGTCATGTGTTTTTGGCTACCTCCATATGGTTTTCTCATTTCCACCTGTATTGTAGCTGACCACTTGAGGTCTGACCACAAAAATGCATCTTAATACTAGGTAGAAGCAGGGCAGGAATGAAGCTGTAATATTCAGTGACAATATATTTTAGTGGTAAAGAAAAACAGAGCAGCAGTGGGCTGTGCAGGTTTGAGCAGGTTGCCCCCCTCTGGTCAGATCAATAAGGTTTCTCTGCAGGCACAGAGCTGGTTATAATCCTCAGATGAGTTATGTTTCTGTCATAACCATGAGGAGGTTTTAACACTGACTCTTGGTGCAGATAAACAGTAGGTGGCATGTGTGGAGCAGGAGCAGAGTGACGGTGACAGCTTTTGAAACATTAATCCAGAGGCGAGGATCCTGATAGAAGCAGGCTGTGCACTGATTGTATGCTGAACAGTCTGCCAATCTTCATATTGAACATGGGCTCTGGAACACTGGGCGCTTTGTGAACTCTATTATAAGGTTTTTGACTGATAAAGAAGAAGCCATTTTCTGATGCTTAAGAATTTTGAAAGGCCATGAAAACAAACACACTGATATGAAACTATTCTCATTAATCACATATTCTCAGAAATGCTTGAATGTGATTGGTCCGTCATGGCACTGAGAGCTATATATGAAAATACAGGCAGTCACTCATTATTGTTTATTTTGCAATAATGACCAGTTGGTTGCACACTATCCCGCTTATTTTATGGCTTATTATACTGTAAACAGAGACATTACATAAACTGACATCATGAGGTCTCACTTGGGAACCCAATCACCTCTGAGCTTAAGAAGAAAAGGCCAATGGAAATTGGCGAGTGGATTGCGCATGCCAAGCCACTCCCCTGTACATATGGGTATATAAGATATATAACAACCACTTATTCAGGTTTGTATTAAGAAGCCAGAGACACAACCCATCATTCAGCGCAGAATAAGACTGTGGCAAGAGGGACATAATGTCTCCATTCCCTCCTTCAGTAAACGAGGGTTACACAAGTGGTTTTCAAACTTGTTCCTGGGGACCCACAGCTCTGCACATTTTGTATGTCTCCCTAATTTAAACACCTGATTCAGACCATCAGCTCATTAAGAAAGAGCTCCATTAACTCAAATGAGTATGTCAGATAAGGGAGACATGCAAAATGTGCAGAGCAGTGGGTCTCGAGGAACAGGATTGAAAACCACTGACACAAGTAACTGAGACGCTCCCTTTCAGTCCGTCACCTTTGGCGTTACGTCGACTGGCGTCATGGCATCTCTATGAAAAAGGCCACAACCTAACTAAGTTACAAATGCTGACAGGTGAGCGTGTCAGACAAATGAAGCTCAATAAGTAACTTTCCCAATGCCCTGTAAGACAGATAGCGGGCCCACCAGGGGTGCCAGGATACTAAAGCAGCAGTTGGAGGTGGAGCACAATGATAAAATGTAAGGTTATGTGGAGAAATTTAGAAAAATCTAGGAAAAAGAGGAAAACAGTGGGAATAAACAATGGGAAATACTAAGACATTAATGACAAGTCTGAAGGGGAGATGGTAGTCCACTATCGGACGCAGTAAAAACTACTCCAACTAGTCTGAACTGAACCTAGCCGGCCTCCTGCAATTACCAGATGTTACCCAACACACATACAATTTTGTGAAAGTGTTAGGTGTCGCCCAGCCTGCAGCTCTGCATATGTCTGCAATGGAGGCGCCAGTGCCAA
>JAUMHE010000072.1:14144881-14161423 GCA_032359235.1 Enteromius mattozi
ATAAGAAGTGAACCATTTTTTAAGTAATATATCAAAGTCGTTGTGGTGTTACCAACATGCAAGAAGCCATTTTAAGTAAATTATATCCCAGAAAGGATTTCTCTAGACCCTAATAATAATTAGGAAAAAATCATACATATAAAAATATTATTTATTTATTTTTTGCAAAATGCTTGTGTGTATTAAAGTTATTTTATATAGCTTTTTAGATGGTGGTTACATCATAACATCATAATAATCATCATAACAATCATAATAAATCAACTAAAAAAATAAAATTTCTATTACATGTATTTTAAACAAGATTTCTCAGCTTCATCATCTCAGACATTCTTATTTGTCACTGACCCATATACATTTAATATCTGTTGCAAAAACACTTTATAACTTCATAAGGCATATGCAGTATTTCACTTTCCTAATATGTTCCCCTAAGGACCAATAGACTGCATTATTAAACAGCGATCTGCCGACCAAAGCACAGATATTATATTTGTATAAAATACGTCCTGTAATTTCAATAGCATATTTCTAAATCCACAGACTCACTACGTCTAACATTAGTTTTACCTTTGGATTAGATTACGCATCCTATGTCACAAGATACTTCCTGTGAAGCGTTCAGAGAATCTGAGCTGATGGAGATTAAACTCATTTGTTACATGCTTTTCCTCTATAGCATGCCAATAAATGCTAATAGCAGGGTCTGTTCTTTTTCAGGTCATAAATGTAAGTGAATTACTTTGCGCCTGAAGTCTTCCCTCTGCCATCTCAGACTGCACACACTCACAGCCAGTAATTAACTACTGTTTTTACTGGCTTTACTCTTGTTTTTGCTTGTTATTCCCTCGAGAACATAGAATACATAATATCCTGTTTGTGCCTAAAATTTGCTGTCTTTCATAAAAATAGTCTGTCGTCATGGCGACTTGGGTTAACAGAACTGAAACATCTTCTTTGCAAGGTTGTTTACAAAGCAAAAACTTTGTGTACGTATTCAGCGAAGCGCTTTTGCAGAAGTGTTTGTAAATGACCGTAAGTACGGGGGTGAAATCACTGCACTACAAGCAGTCCAAATGCTGCGCTCCATACTTCTGTGCTTGCGTACATACAGTAAAAGTTGGTTTTTATACAAGACTGTACCACGGTGCCGCAGAGGGACCCGTATCTCACGGCTGAAAACGTTTATTTCGCCTTAGAGTTATCAGGTCCAACTGGCCTCACAATAGACCCTCACTCACCCCTCATACATTGAGATTCAGTTTCTTTTCCCAGCTCAAGTCTCTCCCGCTAGTGTCAATCACAGCCTTTATTGGTGGAAGCGGACCTGACACCCCGGACCTCATGTGAAACCATGGCCGACAGGAGGCAATAAGCCGGAGAATAGCAGCCATCTCAAAGTAGTCCTCCATTTAGCAAGTGCTTTTTTTGCTCTCTTTGCTCCAGTCCTGCATTAAAGATAGAGAAGAGAAATCAATAGAGGTTCACAGCATTAGATAAAAGTCGCGGACTTGAGAAGCAGCCGCGTTAGATGTGGTAAATTAAACCAATCAGAAATTTCCAGAGGCCCTCGGCACATAGAACAGTGCTATCTCACATCTGTCCATCTCACTGGCCCGTCTCTGCTTTGTTTGTTCTTCATGTAGTTTCGGCCTGACACTTCATTTGTTGATCTATCTGTGATGATGTGCTTTATACTCCGAGTCAAACCCTCTTCGCCGTGTTTAGAGTAGGGAAAGATGTTTTTTAGCTGTGGGATATGTTCTTGGTTAAAAAACTGCATTCGGGGCTAAAAAGAACCATGGACCATGAACAGATTCTAAACATGATTTTGTTTTAATGGACAGAAAATGATAAATCTCAATAAACACAGACTTGGAGAGAACTCTTTCTTTTTTCCAGCGGAAAACAACTCTTGAACTGAAACACTGTTTTTCTGCACCAATTATTTATTATTTATTTAACGCATTTTTGTGAAGCTATAATCTTAGCAGGTGAGACGGTGATATAGAGTAGAAAAAGCGATCATCTTTGATGATTAGTTCATTTAAATCTGCCTTGTCGCGTATTTATGAAAGCAGATGGGGAATGTGAAGAAAAACAGCATGAAAAATAAAACAAAAACACAATTAACAACCGCACAGGCAAATATTCCCTGTAGGTACAAACATTAAGGGTTTCATATGCAGAATTTTAAATATTTTGTCCTTCTAGGCGCTCTTCTTCGTCTGATCATTTTGTTTCATTTTGAAAAGCCTGTTCCTAATCCTACATGGCATGGATAACAGAAAAGCTGGGATAACAGCAGCCGTTTTAAAGACTTCCCTTGGGGGTGGATTTTGACAATTCCCACCACTTTGTAATTTTATTGATAATGAAGAGGATGGCGAGGAAGGGACTTTTGATTTTTGCCAGAAAAGCTAGTTAAGGACAATCAATAGTACATCATTGGGAGAGTTTTGTGATAAAAGCCCTCGGTTACCCTGGCAATCCATCACTTGGCCGTACAGATAGGTCAAACGAAATTATATTGCGCTTATCTCTCTACACCAGAAGAGTAACAGAGACGCCGATCAATAGGCTTATATATTGTTCTACTTGTGTTGTAATGGAAATGATGTATCGCTGATTTAGAGCCCTTTGGCTGCTATACACCAGCGATACTGGTCAGATGTGAATGTTGTCTGATCCCTTGAGAGCAGCTCAATATCATGATAGACACATAACTGAAGTTTACTGTGTTATGGCACCACACCGCAGATCACGATATAAGTACCATATCTCATTTTTCTGATCCTTATGAGGTCGGTTTTGTATCAGATGTGAAGTTAGGCAAAAAGTAAACAGAAAAAAGAGCAGGTTGAACAGGGCTGTGGTATCCTAGTGGTCGCCTAATGCAATAAGCTGACACAGAACAGCCCTCTGCATCTCTCCAGGACTTCAGCTGGGGTTTACACGCACATTTGCAGCTGAAAACCCTCCTACACGAAGACACGCACCTTACGGGACTCTGGACTCCGCGGGAACGCGCATACTTTTGAATTGGACCAGCTATGGAGGATGAGCGAAGACGGACCGAACGGTGTTTGCTGCTAACACACTCCTAAACAGGAGTTCCTGACGTTAACTTGAACGATTTCGAGCGCGTCCTGTGCAGGTTCCTCTCACGAAACCGAATTGTTGTGTTTTTCCGTCATACAAAATTTAAAAACACTTCTTGTGATATACTTGTTGTGTGTAAATGCTATAATATATAATGTTTTGTCGACGTACCGTCCCATACAGATCCTAACGGAAAGCGTTCAAGCAGCTGTTGCTATGGTGACCTCCTCAGGCTAACGCGGCTGTTTGCTAGCGTCTATTTAGTATACTAACTTTTGTGGTTTGTTTGAGAGAATATCTATCGTTAAAAACCGTCAACATTTTATTTTAACCTAATTAAGCTTTAATTAGACTAACCGAAACCTTCAAATAACAACTGTTTTTATAACACCTAACGTTAGCTAGCTAGATATTCGCCTGTCAGAACAAACTTTTCTCGCGTGCATATAAAAATTAAACAAAACTTGACGGAAAGCTATGCTTAAACTAGAATCAATACACGTCGAAAGAGGCTGTTTTAGAGGTGCTTGAATGTAACTCATGCTGTCGTTTATTTGTGAGCGTGACAAGACTGGTTTTCCGTACTTACGGTGATGTTTAACAAACTACGGATGGACTTTACGCCATGTGAAGAGCTGTAGACGCACTTGTTTGCGTCCAGTTTGTGGTCCTACGTGAACAGAGAGCAAAGGGGGAAAAAGTGAGGAAGTGAAACGGGCTAATTACTCAGTCCATCCCTCATTTCCATATCCAGAGAGAGTGTCTACTGGCGCGCGGCCAATCCCTCATGCAGCGCAACGTAATACATGACCCTCTATCATTATAACGCCGACATGCGCAATCTGCTCAACGGTAACAACATCTAATATCTCTTATTCACTGACCCCGGGACTGTACGGGACTGCCTGCGTCCGATGTTTCTGCAGATCGGAGCGCCGACGCGAAGCGCAGAGACATGTCCCGAAGAAAGCAAGCGAAACCTCAGCATCTCAGATCGGACGAAGAAGGAGCACAGTCGGACAAAAGTCCGGATAACGGTATGTGAATCGAAATACGAGTCTTTAGTTTGGCTCTTTAGGTGCAAGTTTCTTTTGTCAGAATTTCGCGATGTTTTATGCTTCTTTTCGAGGGGTGATGAATAGGATGCATGGCATAGAACGGACACTTAGAAAGAATCTTAGGAGTAAAAAGAACTTTTATATTAACGTTGCTGTGTTTAATTCAATTAGACTAAGTTAGATGGAACTCGACACAAAGTTCTACACGCTTAAAAAAATAAAGGTTCTTCGATGGTTCTACCATTTTAACTGGTTCTTTGGAGATTAAAAAGGTCTTAATGTTAGGTTTCCATGTGTTTTAAAACACCAGTATGTAACTTAGATGCTCGCTAAACAATCAAATAAAAAGTTGCATGTGGAGATTGCTTGTAAAATTCTATTCGAACCTTTATTTTTAAGAGTGCATCATAAAACACGCGTAAAGTGCATGAAATATGTGCATTTGGATTTTTTTGTGTTCAACGTTCATTATGTGGCATTGCACAAAAATGGCAAAGCCTTTTTTTCCCTAAATAACGAAGCCCTAATTTCTAGTGTCTTTTAAATTAATTTCTGTTAAATTCTTTAATTAGCATTTAAGGGTATAACAACGTGCTCAGCGATTTCTTTTGCTTAATTAGGGACGGCACACGTAGGCCTATAGGCCATATTTATTTATTTTTGTTTCGTATAGGCTAGACTGTTTTTTTTTTGTTGTTTTTTAAGAAAATTGATTTAGCTAACATGATTTAAAATGAATTAATTAGGCTATAATCAGTAACGCTAGATTAGAGCTGTGCATCTATTTTGATAAAGCACCAAAATAAAGAACTGCAAAACCTACAAAAGTGTCCCATTACAAGACCCAAACAAAACCTTCAGCATTCGTCTGTTTGCGTGAGAATAATTCCTTTTGTCATGGTAATGAAGTTACTTACGTGCCCACATGAAAAATCCTCACACTTGGTTTGGTGTCGAAGTTGTGTCTTTATTTAAATCGCGTTAAAGTATTTACTGCAACACAAAGATCGACCTAAAAGAAGAGAATCAGAGTATGGTTGGAAAACAGACACTGAAAGACGTTTATTGTTCTTCAGATCATTTTTAATCAGATGAATTCATTATAATCAGGCCTGATCTGTTAGAAGAGTAATTCAAATGAAAACCTGCTGCAACAATGTTGAAGTAGAAATAATTAATCATTGTTAAATCTTGAATGTTTAAATAAACTACAAACTGTGGTTTAGCTTTTTTTTTTTTAGCATTTAATAAAATAAAATGACTGCTTTAGTCAACAGTTTTTTAAACCACAAAACAACAAATGTTCTTTTTTTTTTTTTTTTAGAAAATAAAACATCTTTACATATAATGTCCAGTAAGTGCAGACATTTAAGATGAAGTTCAAACACGCTGTGTATTTCAATACATTTAAGAAATATTACTAAGAAACTAAAGTAACTTGGGAACACCATCTTTTATTTTTATCTGTCAAAAGACTAAATGGCTTATTGTTTTCTTATTAAATTAATCACAAATTATGCTTATATTTTAAATTAATTTAAAAAATGAAAAATAAGTAATAATCATTTGACATCACAGTTTTATCTATGTATGCAGTATGTACTTAGCTGATTGTTTTCTCTGATTTTGTCGACGTCAACACCATCATTTTGACTTTCGTGTTTGCCTTTGTACATCTTTCAGCTCGCCTTCAAATGCCATTCATCAGGCCTCTACAGTAACGACTGTCTAATAGCATTTTAGCTCTCTTCTTTTGGGGCCTGAGAAATTTATTCTAAGACTCTTACGTGGTAACCTTTGTCTGTCTCATGTCGAAATGATCCAGCTAGCTACCAAAACCACGGTTACCAGCTGAGCACCCTAGGAATCTCACAAGTTTTTTAATCTTTGCTGTGGCTCATGCTGCAGGGCCTCACATAATGTCTTTTTCTAATTTAAGAATTTGTTATATCTGTCTCACGAACACAGTTTTGTCCGTCTTTTCACTGGGGCTCAAAGCTATTTTCACAAAAGCAATTTTTTTGTAATTCTATTTTGGCTATTTTAGTAAATGCTTATATCTATGTGAACTAATCTGTGAACATTTTAAGATTTGGAGCACGGCCCTAAGTTAATTGGTCGCCTCACTAGATCGGTTTCAGTTAGCTCTCACCTTTCGGTGTTAAGGGTTTTTAGACCACCCACACAGTTACTGGAATTAGGCGAGCAAATGACCCACATTGTAACTACTCTGAGGAAGGCTCACAAAAACTGAGAAGAAACACAACAACACCTGACCACAAAATTATTCCAGATATTCTGTTATCCTCTCTTCACTCATTTCTCTTTCTCACTGTCACTTTTCTGAAATTTTTATCCAGCAATGTTTTTATTCATAAAGATATTCAGTGTGGCTACATCAGGGTGTGATAGAGAAACATACAGTGAATACATTTTCCATTGCATTTTATATTACTATTAAACATGATAAAAAGATTAATAAAAAAAAGAAAGAGAATTAAAAAAGAAAAGAGAAAATGCACATACACACACTCACACACACACACACACACACAAATACAAACAGACAAAAAATAGGAAGTAATGACTTACTTTTTTTTTCTGTTTGGACTCATAAACTTTGCCATCTTACTAAGCTTATTATGCGTAAATCTATTTGCGTAGATTTTCCTCTGAAAAATTCTGACAAGTGCATAAATTACCCAAACCCAACCCCTTAAGCGCTCATCAGTGAGCCAACGACCTATAACAGTTTAAGTTGATATAACCTTAGTCTTTTATATGTAATCTAAATGCAAATATCAGAACAAAAATTCTAATTAAATGCTGCTTATTTATTTTATGATAAATAATCATTTTTGGCTTTCATGATCATTACAATTTGATTAGAAGTTAAAAAAAATTTCAAGCTGTGTATTCTTGTTCAATAATGATATGCTTTAAATGTTTATAATGTCCTTGTTATTTTATGATTTACTGATTGGATGAGAAAATGGCGTTGAACTGATTTATTTGAAGATAAATACACTTCTAGTGAAAACACACAGATTGTTTCCTCTTTTCTTATGATCAAATATGACATGAAACTATTTGAATTCAATTGTGCTTTTTACACATTTAAAGATGAAACCATTTTGTCAAGGTTGTACACCTTTAGCAGTGAGAGATAACTGTTTCACTCAACAATGTCAAGTGGAGAGGAATTAGTTCTTCAAATTCATCAGGAAATAAGAGTGTTTGATAGCAATGGAGAGTTCAGATTAGTCAATCAAAGACTCAATTTGCCCTCAACTGACAGTGCAGCTGTGAATTGTATAAAAACATTGGAAATCAATATCCCCTATAGAATTTCATTAAGCTCCCGTATATTCAATAGATAGGTCGCATAATTTGATGGATTGTGCAAAGAAAATTATCGTCTGAGTCTTTGGAGCATGAGCACAAAGAGGCTGACTTTCAGTAATTGGTAAAGTGGTACAATTGATTTAGTTTATCTATATTGTTCACTCCTCCAAGAATAGCTGTGAAAAATCTATCATCTCAGAAATTTCTATTCACATGCTTTCTCTCTGTGTCTTTATCTCCCAGCGCTTCTGTTGAGGGGAGGCGATGAGGAGGACAGTGGCACGGAGAGCCGCAGCGGAGGCGAAGAGACGCACGTGTGCGAGAGGTGCTGTGCTGAATTCTTCAAGTGGTCCGAAATGCTGGAGCACCAGCAGAAGTGCACGGAAGACCCCCCTGTGCTGATAGTAAAGGAGAATGAAGAGAAAGCCATTTCCCGAGGATCGCCGACAGAGTCCCTTTTGAGTGCCCACAGTGATTCAGCAGAAATGGAGGTCGGTGAGCTCAACTCTGAGCTGGCTGAGAAAGTCGACGAGATGCCTGAGGAAACGCACATCATCGACCTGAATGAACAAATGGATATAAGTTTTCCCGAGCATAAAACATCAAACCTCAGCCCTCTACCACTTGACAATGAAGATGCCACCTCTTCGCCTGCACCACTTGTAACCAATCACTATGACATGCCCAGCACCAATGTGACCCTGGAGATCCTTCACAGCACTCGAGTGGCCGTTGCTCAGTTTTCCCAGAGCATTCACTGTGCGGGGTCTGCAGGCAAGCTGAACTCAGCTGCAATACCCATGATTCTGGAGCAGTTGATGGCGCTGCAGCAGCAGCAGGTTCAGCAATTACAGCTCATTGAGCAGATCCGCAACCAGGTCGCTGTAATGAATAGGCAGCCTACGCAAGCCGCCCTTAATCCTGCCTCAAAAAGCCTGCCCTCTGACTCTAACACTTACAATTTCCAGGGCATCGCTCCACCCCCTGTACTTCCATTATCTGGGGTCATGCCCTCTGCAGTGAATGGGCAGGCTTCTGTATCCCAGGCATCTATGCTTGCGAGGCCACCATTGCTGTCTTCCCAGCCAAGCAGTGGACAAATCAGCTCTAGAGCACTGGAGAGCACCACTGCTTCCGTAACAAGTTCCAGCCCTCATCTCTACAGCTACAGCGGGGCTTCCCCGCTCTTGCCCACCTGTAGCGGATCGCATTCTAGCGTTAGTAACACCCAGTCCATAAGCACTCCCAGCCCACTATCAGCTGGCCAGAGTAGCCTCCTTAGCCCTTCTGCCAACCTACCATTACTACCTCAAAGCCCTCCCAACGGAGTCATATTTCCCAATCCACTGGCCAGTATCGCAGCCACTGCCAGTGCATTAGACCCACTCGCTGCTATGATGAAGTACCGTAAGGGCAAACTGCCCAGCGTCTCAATGTTTGACAGCAAGCCCAGTTCCGAGGACCCATTCTTTAAGCACAAGTGTAGGTTCTGCGCAAAAGTGTTCGGCAGTGACAGCGCCTTGCAGATCCACTTGCGCTCGCACACAGGCGAAAGGCCTTTCAAATGCAACATTTGTGGCAACCGTTTCTCCACAAAGGGAAACCTTAAAGTCCACTTCCAAAGGCACAAGGAGAAGTACCCTCATGTTCAGATGAACCCGTACCCGGTCCCAGAATACCTTGACAATATCCCTACCAGTTCCGGGATCCCCTATGGGATGTCTTTTCCTCCGGAGAAGGCAGGACCCACTTGGTTAGACAGCAAGCCTGTTCTTCCGACAGTGCCGTCCTCAGTGGGTCTGCAGTTGCCGCCCACAGTACCAGTTATTGAAAGCTTAAGTGATTCATTTACAAGCACACCCTCTGAAAGATCTCCACATAGGCCGTCGCCAGCCAGAGGAGAACTTGCACCGTCGTCGCCCAATCCCACCGGCACTGAGACAGATATGTCCACCATTGCGGCTTCCCCTAAATCAATCAGAGAAGGAGAGATCACACATAGCTTCAACACAGAAGAAGTGCACCTGCCATCAAACAGTATGACTAGAAACGCTAACAACCCCAACATCCTGCTTCCGCAGTCCACGTCTACAGAAAAACCCATTAAGGTAAATGTAACAGAGTCCACTGAGGCTCTTTCAGCTGATAATAAGTCGTCCTCTCCTCCACTCATCTTGGATCAGTTCAAGGCCAAGTTCCCATTTGGTGGTCTCCAAGAGTCTATGCAAACATCTGAGACGTCAAAGCTCCAGCAGCTTGTGGAAAACATTGACAAAAAGATGATGGAGCCCAATCAGTGTGTTATCTGTCACCGCGTGCTAAGCTGTCAGAGCGCGCTGAAGATGCACTACCGCATCCATACAGGGGAGAGGCCATTTAAATGCAAGGTTTGTGGACGAGCGTTCACCACAAAGGGTAACTTAAAGACACACTTTGGTGTCCACCGTGCAAAGCCTCCTCTTCGGATTCAGCATTCATGCCCGATCTGTCAGAAGAAGTTCACGAATGCAGTCGTGTTACAGCAGCACATACGCATGCACATGGGTGGGCAGATTCCAAACACTCCTCTGGCTGAAACCATGTACGAGAAAGATACAGATATGGAGAGTTTTGACAGCATGAGCACTTATGATGATGACTGTCTTGACGATATTTCATTTGAAGAAGAAGGGGATGTTTTGGAGAACAATGAAAACACCCTGAGCTCGTTTTCAGACAGTCCACCACCCATCTCATCTCTTCCAACCAGTGTATCAGAAACTCAGAGCGTAGGGGACGACTCATCCGTCAGTCTCAGCCAATCAAATGGAAAAATGATGGTCAGGTGCGGACCTTTGGATAACGATCTTCATGCTCTGGGCTCGACCACCACTGGTGAGATGGAGAACCACAGCATGAAAACTAGTTTAATGCCACATTCGTCTAGTTCTATTCACGTTTCACCCTATGCCAACAGTCAACCTGAGGGCCAACATGAGCACTTAGTCTCTCTAAACCTCTCCTTTAAAGTCCCAGAGGCAACATCGATAGTAAAATCTGAAACAACAGATTGTCCTGCAGCTAATACAGTCAACGAGGTGATTGTTAATCAAACAGGAATCCAGCCCATCAACTCTACAGTCAAGAAAGAAAACCTTTTCAACATGCAGTGTTTCAGTAAGGAACATGGTAAGTTAAAACTGCTATATGATACCAGGAAAACACTGTACACTAAAAAATGCTCAGTGAACCTAATAAAATGAAGAACAGCTTTTTCACAGTTATTTTAGGTTTTTACAAGACTAGAACATGTGCATTAAAACAAGTAATGTTTTGCAAAGCGAACCTAAATTTATGTGCTTGTGTTAGAGAGTAGCATACTAAACATAACATTTATTATTATTATATGAAATGTATGGGATGAACGAGTAAGAAGAACCTAGTCTCAGTACTGGCGTTAGCAGTTATTCTTACTGAGCGAAGCAACACACATACCGTAGTCATCATGTAGCCCACAGCCTAAATACAAGCTCCACTCTTTAGAACAACAGTGACCACACAAAGACTACAAAATAAAAGAAACTCTTCTAAATCTATAACTGAACATTAAACATCAGCAGTATTTCCTTTTACTCAGAAACACACAACATTTATTTTTTAAAATGTATTCTGCTTAAGCAGTAATATGCTAAGCATGCGGGGAATTAAAATTCCACTGTCCGGTTATGTCAACAAAAATGATTCATGTAATCTCCACACAAAATCCAATTTACAGTCATTTGGAAATAATGAAATTACGTTGTGGTAAATGTTCAAAACATTTTTTCTTGGTAAACTAAATAAGCAGCAAAAATCAGTTTCATTTGAATAAGGTGAATTGTGTCATTTTTTTAACCTCCTATCCTAGCTAAATATGCAGAGACAACTGTAAGTAAGCCGTATTCAGTTCACCTGAAATGTGTAAACATTGTGGTGCTACACCATGCCTGACACCGCAACATATATCAACTAATGCTGTGAGTTTGGAGCTGGACTAGTCTGTTTTTTCAAGCAATGGAGGTTTCTAGAAGAAATGTCACAAATATTATTCTGTATAAATTATTAATTATTATCAAAATTTGAACACTGCAATTCTGTTTGGCATTCTGTGGCAAGAAAAGACACGATTTGTTTTAATACATAGCATTATGGTATTTGTGTGTCTAAGTACACTGCTGATTTTATATTATTTTTTAATTTATTTTCAGAAAATGCTCAAAGGTCTACTGAACAGGATACTAAAAACTCGCCGACTGCAGTGAAACTGGAGATGAATGCTTGCAATAGACCATACATGCTAAAAGAGGGGCCTTTCCCTGCATTTGGCCTGCAGTCTCCCACCTCGCGCTCTGAGGTGATGATACCAGCCGTCACCTCACTCACTGGACCACCCCCTCCCAGACGGACCCCTAAGCAACACAACTGCAGTGCATGTGGGAAGAACTTCTCTTCTGCTAGCGCCTTGCAGATCCACGAGCGCACACACACTGGTGAAAAACCCTTCGGCTGCTCTGTCTGCGGTCGAGCGTTCACAACCAAGGGTAATCTCAAGGTATGTGTGATCATGGTTTTATTTTATTTAACAAGCTTTTTTTTTAAATTAAACATATTATTTGCTTTTATTTATTTAATGTGTTTTTATACTTAAATGCTTACCATTGTTGAATTGCGTTATGTTCCCAAGATGTAAAAAGCTATTGTGCATGTGTGGACCCGAGGCAGTCACATTCCCCCTCTCTCTATTTTAACCATCCTGTCAGTCAAAAAAATTTAAAAAATATCTCTAAGTAAATATATGAAACACACATGGTGGTTGTCACAAAATGGGTCATTTTTGTCATTTACAGCTCAAAGCTACATGCAGACAAAATATTTTTTTTTACTGATTTTGTTTCATTTCTGTTTGTCTACAGGTGCACATGGGCACCCATATGTGGAATAACACTCCTGCCCGTAGAGGTAGACGTCTGTCTGTGGAAAACCCAATTGCTCTACTGGGAGGTGACGCCCTGAAATTCAGCGAAGCGTTTCAGAAGGATTTAGCAGCGCGGGCCATGAATGTGGACCAAAACTTCTGGAGCCGATATGCAGCAGCTATAACTAATGGCTTAGCAATGAGGAACAATGAAATATCCGTCATTCAGAGTGGAGGAGTCCCCCAGCTTCCTGCCATTACTGTGGCCACGGACAAGGCTAGCACTGGAAACAGCCCACCAATCACAGCCATGGAAAAAACAGGCTTAGAAAGGGGTGCTGGACAACACTTCTCCATGATGATTGATGACAAAAAAGACATTGGAATCAATTAAAGTAAAGGTGACATATTCTTTCTCCTTGCATAAGGAACATTGAAAATTTAAACGTGTCTTGATTTTTTTAAAAATCAGAATAAACTCTTTAGAATGTGCTTGATTCATGTGGAAAAAGATTCAGTTTATCTTATGCTATAATGGCACTTGTTTTTTATTTTATTGTTTAAAACTGGGGCCACGGTTCGTTTTTTAATTATGTCCACTGACTGAAACCTTACGCTTGATCCAAGGGCATTGCTTTGAGAGGAAATGATTATTTTATGTTGTACATATGTATTTTATTTTATTTGTTTTTACCCTCTGATTTTACTGTTAAGCATCGCTCTATTCATGGGAAAGGGAACATCTTTGCATATATAATAGAAACTTTTCATTCCCAAATTGTGTTCTTAATATCGCAACAGCTGAAAGTATGTAACTTAAATCCCCGAGCAAAAGATAAAGAGACAATTCAGAGGCTTTGAAAGGAGTTGTATTATTCTTTGACATCCCACTGCTTTGCTGCTATGCATTGGATGCAAACCGTTTATTTTCATGCAAATCAAGTACACCACCATGAAAGCTAGCATCATTTTAGCTGCTATCAGCAATGAAACGTTCCATCTTATACCAGCCTATGCTATTATTAATGCCAGTTATATATGTTTTATGCTGTTCTCTGCCTTATTTACTTTTACATGCAAAATTAATTAGTGGACCAACATGAGACCATGAAGTATAATATGACTGCTAATAAAGATCTTGCATTTACACTTCAGTTCGAGGTTTAGTTATCAATGAAGCCCTTGTGATGCATCTGAACGTGTTGCAGGACAATTCTATTTCACAGTTTAGAGGTGTGTTTTCCTATCAAGAACAAAATAAATAAATGTTCCCAGAAACATTCATGTACAAGGGAAAAGAAAAAAGTGAAAACAATATACTTGTCTTTAATGGTAGCTTATGTCTTATTTACTAAGCGTGTCATGTCAGGTCATTTTAGTGTTTTTTATTTTATTTTATTTTATTTTGTAGTGATATTTTCCTTATATAATATATTGTTTAGTGTTGGGATAAAACATAAAAATATGAGCGAGCAGTTTTTTCATAAGATAGGTAATGGTGGAACAAGGGATTCGATGTGTCCTCTGCATGAAAAGGAGACACTATTTTTGTACTCAGATACATTATAACGAATAAAAAAGTACACCAGGTTTGCTTTTCTGTCTGCACATCAGTATTTTTACATGGAGGTGGTGTCTCAAACACGCTGACTGAACTGGATTTAATTCTAAGATGCAATATTGCTGCCACCCTCAATAAATAAATCTCAAACAAAATATTTTCCTTGTGTCTCCTTACTTGTATTTTTTTAACCATATGTGTTTTACTCTTCATCTTTTTGTCTCATAGTTACTTTTATTAAAAAAAACAAAAACAATAATAGCCTAATTAAATAATTATTTACAGTTTTTTAAACGCAAAGTGTTGACCTCATGTGAAATAAACTATCAGCGGAAGTCCATAAATTCAACTAAGTAACATATTAAAGCACTATAAAATAAAATTCCTTCAGAGTCACATTTCTAGTTTACGGCACATATCTCCCTGACTCTAGTCCGGATGTGACGACATTCATACGTAACCGCGCAAAGATGGCAGACAGCATCCCTTTGAATCCTGCACGGAAGAATTCGAGAAAAACTGCGTATTATAATGCTGGCAGACCTGCCAGGTATGTAGACGGCTGGATATTCACCTCAAACACCTATTTTAAACACAAGACAGTCATTGGAGTTGTTACAATAACGTATGCGTTAATATTGGGTTTGTTTACACCACGGTTCCGGGGTTGAATGCTAACAGGCTAACGCTAGCGGCAGTGTAAACTCACTGTCAGTGTCAGATTACAGATGATAGGACATGAGAGGATACAAGACTCCCCGAGAGATGCGATATAATCATGTGAGATGCTTGTCACTTCGGTTTCTACTCGGTAGACGTCTTATTAGGTACGTCCATTGGGGCGTATTATAACAAGCTCATCATGAGATATTCTATAGGGATAACTTTTAAGCACATTTATGGAGAATCTCGTGTAAAATAATGTAGAATATGTCTTTATTAAACATCACAAAGCACCCAAAACACAATTCACTTGCTTCAGGTACGTTCATAAGAATGTCCTAAGCTTTTGGTTTATCATTAAAGCAGGCTTTGTTCTATTAATAGCATCTCTTTCGCCTTAGGTGTATGGTGAAGACATACCATGCTGAGCTTGACAAGATATGGCTGCAGACTGTTTTCCCACGGCTTATGCGAGGCAAAGATGTCAAAGATATTCATTTAGAAACTAATGTCCATCTGGTTTTCCTGAACCGCATAAACAGCCTAACAGCAGACAGGATCTGTATTTATGACATCCAGCTGTTTGTCAAATGCTGACAGTCTAAGGACCACTTGTGGCGTTGCTGCTCGAGAGTATCGTCCAAAACCAAAGTGATTGCTTAATTTGATTTCATTGTTTGGGGTAATGCTATTGCACATAATCACTTTGTGAATCGTTTTGTGTTTTATTGAGGAGGAAAGAGGAGAACTGACCACAGTTAGGAGAGATTAATTGGACCACCAGCTATGTTTGGCTCATACTTTGCTTATTCTGTTGTCCTTCTTGATTTATATGGTTGGTTAAGCAGATTTGATGGTGATCTGATTTCTTTTATCATACAATTGAATACAAATATCAGTGATGGGCCTGCGGGCTTCGAGTGTCTTGCATTGGCCTTATCATTTTAAGATTACAACGGTCAGCTAACTTAGTCGTCCTTATTTGTATTATTATTATTACATCCATTCTGCTTGACCGCTGTCGAGACGGGTTAGCCTAAAAGCATTTTTAATGGACATCAAAGGCTAAAATCCACATAGACACATGTCAGAGTGATGTGTTTTTGTTGACATACCTCAATAATAACTTGCCCATTGTGGCAGGAACCGATTAGCCTTTGTAGAGCTGATATTTGTCATTTCCAATTAGTTTAAAGTCTTGTATAATGGTGAATCTCACGAAACTTGTCAAGAACATGTCTTATGTGCCAAACTCAAAAGAAGTCAATGAGAAATTATTATGCAGAGCCATGTAAGCCATGCATAGGTTGGCTTTTGAGCAAAAATTGACACAATTTCTGGCCGAAATACATAACAAACATGCAGCTTTTCATTTCACAAGACATTATCAATAATTAATTGATCGACTGGATTATTATGATGCTTTTATCAGGTCTTTGGACGTTCTGATGGCACCCATTCACTGCAGAGGATCTATTGGGGAATGCTAAATTTCTCCAAAATCTGTTCCGATGGAGAAACTAATTCATCATCTGTACATTTACTACACCTTGGATGTGTAAGTTTTCATTTTTAGGTGAACTGTTCTTTTAATAACTGAGAGATTTCGGTTTCTCCATTGAAAGTCCAATCAACCAAAGCGTTTAGGATTCAAAAATGAATAGTAAACAGTCCAGTTTAATTCAAGTGTTCTAAGTCACTTTATATGATGATGAACAGGTTTAATACATATAAACATTGATCAACACACATGCGTCAAGCACTTTAAATATGGTCAAACATGCGTGATTTTTAATTTCTAATTAGGGGTGGGCGATATGACGATTTTTGATCGTGGACGATAAAAATTTCTCCACGATCTGCTTTTTAAGGAATATCGT
>JAUMHE010000072.1:14163149-14177450 GCA_032359235.1 Enteromius mattozi
ACAATGCAGATTTATTTTCACAGTCACCTTTGCTCAGATTTACCAAGGGTGCCAATATTAGTGGAGGGCACTGTATACTTTTTTTATGGCACACTACTGACTGGCAAAGTTGCAAGTTTTGTAAAAATGTTTTTAATTGATGATTTTTGTGTGTGTGGGAAAAATCATTGTTTAGATTAATCGATAAATTAGTCAATAGATTAATTGTGACAGCCCTACTTTCTTTTGCTTTTTTCCCGCTCCTTTATTCACCCCCTGAAGCTGTGTGAGGCATGGTTTATTATGGATGGATGTGCTTTATTTGACTACTTTTTAGCTCTTGGAAAAAACACTTACCTACTACCATTCTAATGCTTGGAAGAGCAAGGATAATTTTTAATATAACTCTAATTTTAATTATTGAATTATACTTTTAATAATATATAACATGGGCTAATATTCGTTTTTGGGTGATGTAACTCTTTAAATTAGTCAGTTAGTCTTAGTATTTGTCTATCTAGCAAAAACCACATTTTAACTTGCCTGTGTGTCACAAAAGTGCAAGACATAATGCATCTGTTATCTAATGGATACAGACCAGCAATTAAAAAATATCATGTATCAAATACCTGTTCTTTGTGAATGACCTCTTATTTAAAACGCAACTTCATATAGTTTTGTCTTGACTGTAAAGGCCTGTTCATGTCAAGGGCAATAATTAAAAGTATATAAAGTTTTATTAAGCATTCTAATTCAATGAGAACAGGGAAGTACATACCTCATTTATAACCATAAGGCAATGTGTCCACCAAAGCATATTTAACCAGCTGAAAATGCCTAGGTTTGGGCAGCATAGCTCTTTTTTCTGTTTAGATACTTTGGGTGCAATGATACCGAATATCCAGGGAAGTGTAAGTAGTATCTGATTTTTCAGATAGTTTATTCGTGGATATCAAAATGTTGACACAATATAAATGACTTGCTTTAGCCCTTGTTTTAAATGCACAATGTTCTGTTGCTTGTTGTCATCTGTTGCTGTTGTACAACGAGGATGTGGCAGTTGGTCAGTGTGGAATTTGTCCTGCCCATCCTCCTCTTTGATTGGACGGATGACTAAAAATTAGTTTTTTTTTCATTCTTTAAATATTCTTCGTCTCTCGTTGGTGAGGGGAAAAAATGCTGAGCAATGCTCCTGGCATTTAAAAAAAAAAAAAAAAAAGTGCACTTCCATTGAAAACAACTTGTTTTTTGTTCTAGTTGCAGAATGATAAAAACATAAACAGCCAGAATCAAACTTTAAAGAGCTCAAACTTATAAAGCAGCAGGCAACAGAACTGTGGTGCATGATTTTATTCAATGATCCGATTAATATATCATGTTATTCATTTGATTTAGTTTTTTAATTGATTGACAGTCTATGTCTGAAAACATTCAAAACATCTTGGCCTTCACCTTTTTGTGAATAAAATGTCACCATTGTGATGGAGCCTATTGTGTGTGTATGTAGTGCTTGTGCCAGGTTGGCTCAGCTCCTTTCTAACGCACCGGTAACTGTGCATGAAATACACACACAAGCACAGGTTCTGTTTTTTGGTTGAGGTGCTCTCTGCGCATCATCAGTCAGAAGGTCAAACATGCCAACCGAAAATTTGCTTATCCAGTCAACGATGTCAACAAGCTGAATGACTATTTTGGACTTGCATTCCCGCAATATCTCAATGCCTTTTGTGTGGCGTCAATGACATGCGACACGAGTGTGATTAAAAGATATATTAGTCATTTATTGTTATGAAAGTGTGTGTGCTTGACTCTTCTCCACTTGTGCGCTACATTATCAGCAGCGCATCTCAATTGTAAGCTGGGTATTGATTTTTTTTTCTTCTCCTAATGAACAAATGGGATTTCGCACAGCTGACCAGTTTGCTGCTTTCCAGTAATTTTCTGTGTGCTTAGGCAAAGGATTATGAAATGAACAAATAATTCAAGCAGAATAACTCTGCTTATTCAAACGGCCCTATTATTTGAACTACATTCATTTGAGCAAATAATCTCTCTTATGAATCAGGGCGCTGGCACTTACAGACAGGAGACAGAAGGGGCCAACACAAATATTATTATATATATTTTTTCAAGGTTTATGTAATTTAGTTCAGTGCCAGCCAAACCAATCGCCATGACTGTGTACACTGCGCAGAGTACCGGCAGAGTACCGTCACGCCGTTCACCGGGGATGGCAACCGCTAGAATATAAAATGAATATGAAGGTCAACAAAGTGTTTGGCGCTCTCTCTGACCTTCACAGCGAATCAGAGCTTTCGTTTAAGTATAGGGAGGGGTTTATTTGGCGGGGGGTGACAGGACGTCCTCTACAGGTTTGTTGTTCTCTTTAGGTATTGCAAGGCCTGCATCAAATCTGATTTTTTTAAAATGTTTGTCGTTCACAAAATTACATGCTGCATCCTTTGCTTTTGTAGTATTTCCAGTTGACTAACCCACTTTTCATAAGGCTTCTTGGTTTTACTATGCACCAGTCACATTTGTTGAATAACTCGGAAGCAAAATGAGTTTGTGATCAGAAATCCACAATTTAATCTGTCTCTAAATTTTCCCTTCACATCCGTACTCTTCTTTTACTGTTTTCTGGCTCTGCCGTTCCAGTGGAAGTGTTCCGTGTATCTGCTTAAAGTTCAAGTGAAACTAGACTGAGCTAGGCTGTCTGTAACATCAGTTACATTAATGTTGCATTAACGTCAGTTGTATTTCAAGTGGAATCAACTGGATACGTGCGACTGGTGATGAATTCAGCAGAAGGTCTCAGTGTTCATTTTCAAGAGCATTTTAAGTGATTAACAGGGTGATAATTCAAGAAAATCAACGGTTTCAGCGCAGCCCTTAAATTAGGAGTAATGACCAGCCTTGATATTTGTTAATTATTTGGTCAGGGATATTTTTAAATAAAGACCATTTACTGGAATCCAGGCCTGAACTGCGCCTGTAGCACTGTGTCCTCCTTTAAGTGAATTTGTCTAATCACTGGATGATCTTTTTCCTCCCGTGGTCTCTGTCACGCAGCTGTTGCGAATGTCTGGTTCACACATGTCGCAGGAAGAAGGAGCTGAAAGCTCGGACAGTGTGGCTGGGACATCCCGAGAAATGTGAAGAGAAGTACCCCAAAAATGCCATCAAGAATCAGAAATACAACATTGTCACTTTTGTGCCAGGGGTAAGGCAGTATAAACAATCTCTGCATGTTTTTGGGGTTTCTGATTGAGCTAAATATCAGCTAGAATATTTTGTTTTATTATTTCTAAAATTTTGTATTACTGTTTGTATATATTTATAAGTATTAATGTAATTTTGTTTTTATTTTTGTCTTGTTTTATTTGACACGTTTTCTTTTTAAAGGCACAGAACTTTTTTTTTTGTGCAGCTCTCGCTAGGCTGTTTAAAGTGAAATCTCTACCCATTGTACGCACAGCAGATTTGCTCAGTAATCAGGTTAATGTGTAACTAGCTGTGAAGTAAGGGGGTGTAACAGCAATCTAACGTATCTTTTTCCACTGAGTGTGTAAGTGATCTACTGTATTATGACTGCTGGCGATGTCTTATTCAGTGGAACGCGCCTTCTGTATGTGCCCTTGGCAAAGAATTTGCAGCTTGTATAATGAATTATGTATAAGCCAATCAGGTGTGCCTCCAAAAGCTGTGTTAGAATGTCATGTGTGTATTACTGTGTAGTACCTTACATTTTTATGATTCAGATTTCATCAAATCATCAAATATAAGGCATGATGATTATTTATTTTTTGGTGCATTCTCTTTTTGTTTTAGGTTCTTTACCAGCAGTTTAAGTTCTTCCTCAACTTGTATTTTCTGGTAGTGGCTTGTTCTCAGTTTGTTCCATCACTGAAGATAGGATATCTGTACACCTACTGGGCCCCGCTGGTGAGTACATCTAACCGCACAAAGATGGGAATTAAACACAGAAATGTAATTTCAGTCATCACTCTTGTTGTTCCTTTTCTTTCCCTTTTTGTCCAGGGCTTTGTGTTAGCTGTCACCATGGTGAGAGAGGCAGTTGACGAAGTTCGGCGCTGCAGGAGAGATAAAGAGATGAATTCCCAGCTGTACAGTAAACTCACAGTGAGAGGTGACCACATCCTGATGATATTATGTCATATACTCACAACATCATGTTTGAGCTCCACTGACTCCAAGAGTTACTCTTGAAGAGATAACGTAATAGTAAAAAGTCATGATAATTGGTTTATCCGCTGTGCTGTTTTAGACTTCTAAAATTTTTATATCAGGTGTTGCAATTGTACAATTATGGAAATTATTCATTATATCACTGGTTTAATATAATCTATTTATCTTTTTATTAACATTTTTTTTCTTTCTAATGTAAGGGAGACAAAAATATGAAATTATTGGGTTTGGCTTATTGATGTCACACATCTCAACTACATCAAATAGCACAAAAAACATACAATTCAGTAACTTTATGCAAAAATGCAGTTTATTAGCTTTAGGAATATCACATGTGTAAAGGTCCAATGACAGCGTTTTTACTCCTGGGCAACATGTCACTTGTTGATCTTCAGTGATAATTCAATTTCACCATACAAAGAATGCAAATTACTTTTGTTAAACGCCCAGTCTGGGTTTAATTTATGAATAAATTATCCATAAAAAACGTCTTTCTCCATCTAGTGGGAAACGAGTACTCTGCTTGGGGCTTTTGTCTGCATGTGTGTGAAATCTTAGTCACTCTGTTCAGTCCCAGTCAGCTTTAAATGTTCTGAGCGATTATTAGAAAAACTGTTCATTCTTTTTGTCAACCCTAATAATTATCATTTTAAAAAGTGTATTTATTTTAAATATAAATTTAGTCGCAGATCTAATTTATTACCTATGACTAAATAATTCATTTCTAATTACAATTATTTGTCTGTCTTATTTTTCAGGGAAGGTCCAAGTAAAGAGCTCAGACATACAGGTTGGAGATTTAATCATTGTGGAGAAGGTTTGTTGTTTTTTTTTTTTAATCCCTTCCTCTCTTTTGTTGTTCGAGGTATCAGCATAAACTTGCTGCTACGTGATCCGTCACATGAAATCCTGTCATTCTTTCAGTGGGACATTGTGTCTGTCTCTTCCCTCGCTGTCTGTGGTTCGCTTTAATTGCTTGCTAGGGAAATGACCTTGTTCAATTATTCAACACAACGCTAAAATAGGACTAACGTTACAGAACTGGAGTCAATAACATGCGTGTATGCCCACATTATTTCTAAGTTCAACTTAACTAATATGTTAATATCTCTTAAGGTTGTAAGGTAGGTGGGCAAGTCTAGCTGGATAGCATGGAAACCCAATGTGTCTCTGACTGATGTGAAAAAAATCTTATTTTATAGAATCAGAGAATTCCTGCTGATATGATTTTTCTGAGAACATCAGAAAAGACTGGTGAGTTTCACTCTTCACATACAAGCAAAGCTTTCAGACGGTAACTACTTGTGTCATTAGTCAGTGGTTTCCAACAGTGTACCCGAGGGCACCTTGTAGCCCATATGGAACCTGTGAGCCGCTTGTAGAGCTCATTCTGTAAATAGACGTTTTATGACTTATTTTTTTAATTTTTTATTACATTTCTGAAGTCTTACAACAGTTAGTTCATCAGATTAACTATGCACGCTCTCCTAACGTTTCATAACCACAAAGTGTCCAAATGCTTTGTCTTAATTTTGAACGGTTTATCTATTGTTTTGTCTTTTGATAAGCTCGATGTTTCTCTTGAAAAGTATGCTTCAAGAGCCTCTTGTTTTTGATATTTTGTTGAAGTGAACACTGCCGGTGCTTCACTTACTCGTTTAAAGTGGCACTTTTAATTCCTGCATACTGAGTAACAATGTTCTCTGTGTGAGAGTGAGCGAGTGTGTGCATGATTACCCATGTTTACGCGGCACTGAGCCATATAAATGACTTACAGTCACATTATGATGCGTTGTTACAGTATTTTGGAAAGTACAGCTTGCTCCAGATGCTAAAATCAGACGAGCTTAAACGATACTTGGTTTTTATAGCTCTTTAAAGTTAATGTTAAGATTTTAAAAACAATTTGGAAAGAATGTTTCTAAAACACTTTTATGTTCTAAATTTGAGCTAAATTCAATTTCTCATGTTTGCTTGGTATATAAAGATTGTATACATATCTACAGTATATAATAACATTTATACACATTTTAAGATTTGATTAACTTTTTAAAAATGGACAATTAAAATAATAATTATTATTATTTTATTTATGCATTAACCATGTCCATATTTCATCCAGCATCATTTATTATGCATTTTCTTTAATAATAATAATAATAATAATAATCTTATTTCAGTTTCTTATTTTATTTCTCCATTTCTTAATATACTATAAATAAATTTTTTAGAAAAGAAATATGACCCAAGCATGTTTTTACAGGTTGTGCTTTAGCAAGGTTTGATAATGTTGGTAATCTCAGGATATGGATCATGATGAACACTGAAGCTTTTGCTTTGAGAGCTTAAAGACAATGACCTTTCCTGTCTACTGCCTACTGTTATATCAGTCTTGTCCAAGATCAATATGAACAATATGTTAAGCATTCAGAGGCCTTTAGTGTATAGGGGCCAAGGTTTTGTCCCATAACAAATGCGTCCTTCACGCATACGTCTCCAGCCATCTCACTTTTCTGTCTGTAAATAAGGATAGTACACCAGAAAAGATTATCGGATGTTGTCAGGCAAAATTAGATTTTTGTATAAAGTACATATTTTTTGTGTCAGATTTCAGATAATGTTTTTGTTTTTCCAGGTTCGTGTTTTATAAGAACAGATCAGCTGGATGGAGAGACTGACTGGAAGCTGCGGATCGCTGTTGCTTGCACTCAGAGACTTCCTGCCTTAGGGGTATGAGCCTCGACTTGCACAAAAACAGTACATATTCGATATTTGCATGATCTTAATACCTGTTATTAATAAATTACACAAGCTTGCAAGCTTGGCTTCTCGTATGAAATACAGTGTTATGAGTCTTTTGCGTTTAAGTCTATTAATGGTGCATTAATGCTTGGCACGTATAAATGTGTTTATACCGAAGTGAGTTGACTTATGCTTGTTATAGGTGCTCCAAATGAAGTATATAATGTACAAAATATAGTAAGACGATTGGAAGTGTCAAAGACATCATCACCCATCTACTCTTGGAGCAAAAGCTGCTGCATCCCAAATCACATTTCAGCTCCTTCTGTTCTGTTCTCGGATGGGTCTGTAACTTTACCCCCGTAGGCAGTGAGTGATGTGTCCCACACTCAGACTCTCTCAGGCTGATGATACGAAGGCTCATGTTTGATATCACTGTGTATCTGATTTACTGGCCGGAGGGTTTGTTTCACATGGGCCGGTAACTTTACACCGAGAGACAACTGGAATCCGCCAAACGGCCTGTCTCCCGGTGCCATCGGCGTGGAGATGACACTCACCTCGAGCAAGGGTTCACGTTTGTATTTGTCTTTCCGAAACCACTTAATGTGATCACAGAATTAAAATTTCAGCAAGTCGCCGAATGATTGCTGCAGTAAAGCAGCAGGAGCGGTCGGATCTGGCGGTGTCTGGTGGGCTTTGACGGTCAGATCACTAAACATCCCTGGTTTTCATACTTGCGGACACGTCATCGAATGCAAAAGTCATTATAATTTGTAAGCAACCCGTCAAAGTTATGTTTCGTTTTAATTAGGTTGTTTTGTCTACATTATCTGTTCTTTTTGAAATTCAGACTTGTGGCAGGATGTCAGAAGGGGCTTATTTTCATGAGAAGCGCTCTGATTGCTTTGAGTCCCGATATAATACTCGCACAAACGAGAGGACGGGTTTGGGCCGGGCCCAGAACTTTGTTCATCGGATGACATTCCTGGTGCTGATTTCTTTTTATTTTTTTCTTAACCTTTTCGCTTGCTGTCCGCAGGATCTCTTCTCCATCAGCGCGTACGTTTACGCCCAGAAGCCTCAGCTGGACATTCACAGTTTTGAGGGGAACTTCACAAGGGTAAGAAAAACTGCTGTTAATGAAGGAATTTTTACGAGGCTTCGTTTAGCATGAGCTGTGACGTCACAGGCCCCGATTTAAACCCGCTGTTAGCTTTTTGTAGAGGTATTTAATGTTGTGTTGTTGCCCAGTAAACTAAACCTAACTGCTGTTTTTAATTGCACATTAAAATAACATGGATTCTCAGAGTGTGCCTGTTCACATGACTATGAGCTGAAGTGTCTCTGGAATGTAATACCGGCCAATGAGACGCATTCCTTGCTACGCTGATGACATCACGGGTTGTTAGGCTCGCTCCCAGCCCATTGGCCGAGCACAGTTCCTTATTAACAGCAGATTAGCGCAATACCGGAGAAAGAGAGAGGGAGGGAAAAAAGGACCCCCCACATGAAGCCTGTCTTTGTTTGAAGTCTTCGCTCTTGGCCACACAGCATGCAGGGGCAGAAGATCACTTCCTGCGCTGAGTCACCCTCCTGAGCCTGCTTTCACAAATCTGCAGCTACAGGGACACGCTTCCAAACGCTGTTTCCCACAGTTCTTTACTACCCGCACACTTGCTGCTCCTTATTGCCACTTCAGTGCTGTATTTATTTAAAGGAGTAGTTTGTCCAAAAATGTTGCTGATGCTTACTGTTACATTTATAACTTTCTTAGTTCAAAAGATGTGAATGTTTTCTATTAAATATAATGAAAGTGAATGAGCACTGGGACTGTCAAGTGTAAAAAAGCACTGGAATAACATTAGGGTGTGTAAATGATAACACAATTTTTATGTCTAAGCAAACTGTCCCTTTAATAAGTTTTATGGTTCCGACGTCAATAGCCCCTTACAGTGACATTTTAATCCATTGATTAATCACTTGATTGATCACTTCTGCTTGTATTATTCTCATTTGTAAGTCACTCTGGATACAACAATCTATAAATGTAAATGCGAATATGATTATTCTTAATGGCAGTCACGTGCACGCACATCTTTGTTAGTAGCTGAGAGGTCAGTCCATCTCAGTCCTGATGCCTGCGCGTTCACTGCTGATTTATTTACTCCTGTCTGTATGCCTCTGTATTTAAACAGGTGTGAGTGTGAGTTTATTTAGCTATACATTGGGGAAATTTGGCAACAATCTTGTTTGGAGAAAAAAAAACTGCATAATGTTTTAGAAATGAGAGCTTTTTTTTTAGTGGTAGGTTATGGTTTAGAGTTGTTGTTTTTTTATTAGCTTTTTTATACAGTTCATGAAGTTATACATATATAAAGTTTTCGGTCTGTACGTTTTTTTAAAGTCTTTAATGTTCACCAAGTCTGCATTTATGTAAGTAAATATACAGTATTATTACAAAACAGTTATTCAATAAGTTGCTCAATAATTTTAGCAAAAACTTGATATGTGTTTTTTAGGATTCTTTAATCAATAAAAAGTTTAAAAGAACAAAATTAATTTGAAAGAGAAATTTTGTAATCTAAGAAGTCTGTTACTTTTGATCAGTTTAATGTGTCCTTCCTTACTAATTAGAAGCATATCTGCATTTGCATATCTGTTTTTGCAAATGTTTGTGCATATTTATGTGTGTGTGTGTGTGTGTGTGTGTGTGTGTGTGTGTGTGTGTGTGTGTGTGTGTATATATATATATATATATATATATATATATATATATATTAGACAGAGACCCAAACTGAAATGCAAAAGAAAAATACAAAATATTTCCTTATTTATGTAGCTGAATAAATGTGTTTCTATAGTTTACCCAAATATGAAAATTATGTCATAATCTATGTAGCTTCTTCTGTTGAACACACAAAAACATGTTTTTAAGAATATTTGTGCTCAAACAATTTTGATGAACATTAACTTCCATTGTAGGGACAAAAACGGATATGTTTCTCAAAATATCTTCTTTTATCTTCCAGATAAAGAATAAAGTCTTACAGGTTTTAAACAATAAATAAAGAGCTAATTTGCAAAAACAGATAACTCCGTCTTTAACAGTTCTCACTAATAATGTTTTATCATTGTGCACTCCAATAAAACTGCTGTTGTTGTTGTTGTTGTTGTTATTTTTTAATAAGGTTAAAAAACAAAACACAAAAAAACAGCTAATTTACACAATAAAAGCATGATTTTTGAAAATTAAAAAAAAAGCTGAGTTATCCGTTTTTCCAAATAAACTCTTTAAATATTGACAGCATTTTCATTTTTGGATGAGCTATCCCTTTACGTTATGACCGCATTATGATGCAGCCAAACGTTTCTCATTTAAAGTGTCTGATTCACTGCTGCAGAAAAGAATTATGAATGCACGTCTTGGAACTGTTTCGTTCCACGTTAACTAAAAGTTTCGTAGAATTAAGTTTGAAGTTATGATTTACGGGTTAAAACACTCCCCTTTTTTTGAGCCGTATCACTGATAACGTTTTCTTTTCATGAACCTCTTTCCAGTTTTAATCAATCTGACAGGTTGGCATTGCTACATCTGTTGGCCAGAAAGAGACAAATGACAAGAACAAGTGGGCCGTCTTGAATAGAAGACACATCTCTCTCGCTCTCTGCATCAGTGCGCATGTCTCGACAGCCGCGATGTGTGTGGCCCTCTTTCTCACTGTATATTATGCCCTACTGACAGAGGATAATTAGATATCATCCGTATTCACCCAGCCGCAACATGTTATGTGGAAAAAAGCATTTAAAGATTTAATTTCTGTGCTTCTCCCCTGATTTATGGCCTGGCGTCAGAAATTCTGTTCTGTTCTGCTCAGCACAGAGCGTGCTAACACTAAACGAGGCCTTATTATGATGTTCAGCATGGCGCTGTTTTTGTAAACAAGGCAAATCAAGTCAAAGCGATTTCACCGTTGCCTCTAAATGGACTGTGTCGCTTAACTGGGCATTAGTGTAATTCAATCCGCCGTCTAATTCCCTACTTACCGTTCATCGTGATGAAAGTTCATCGATTCATTACTTGCGCTTTGAGTCTTTGTCATTTTTATTGACCCGCTTTTTAAAGGCCATAATTGATAAGCGCTTTTTCCTGTGCCAGATAACCATGAAATCAAAACAGACTGTATAAACGCAGACTAATGTACGACCTCTTTCCCCAGGAGGACTGTGACCCTCCCATCCACGAGAGCTTGAGCATCGAGAACACCCTGTGGGCCAGCACTGTGGTGGCATCTGGTAAGCAAAAAAGACTTTTTTCCAGCACCAAATCTCTTTCGTAGAAACATAAGGAAAAGCGCGAGCCTCAGAGGTCTGAAATATTCATCACAGGTCAAATATCTTTTTGAGTTTATTGTGTTGTAGAGGAGTGTGCCGTTGATACCGAGGCCGTCCGCCAGCATCACTCAAGACCCCCTTCGCTCTCCCGTTTGTTTGTCACTTGAGATCGCCAGACTCATCTGCTACTATTCAAACAATCTCATGAGCAGAGAAATATGAGGAGCCGTTAATGGGAAGCCAAAGTGTCTGGCTTTTTGCAGTCCTGTCCCTGCGGTGTCAATGAAACGTGTCCCCAAAGAACAGGTCCGAGATCGGTTTTTGCCGCTACGCTTTCTCCGACATCTCCTAGGGGTCTGTTGTTTAGAATCTGATCCCAGTCCAACAATAATAGCCGGACTATTCCTTCAAGCGGCCTGCGTTTGTGCCAGTCATTGATCTGTGGTCGCCCCTGTCTTGGTTCTCCAGGGGTTTTTAGAGGTTCTTCTTATTCCCCACCATGGTGTGACCTTCAGCCGGAGAAAGTCCTTCCACATCTCCCCGCAAAACACAGTCTGGTGACGTCATCCCATCCAGACCCAACACAAAACACCATGGGGCGAGTAACCGATATGCCCTGTAGTCTTGGCCTATTAAAGACCCCCTTGAGAGCATACTAGGTTTCGTTGCTTTCCAAACACGAAACGATATGTCGCGCTTAATACCCAGAAATATTGAAGCGCGTTTTATATTGTGTTACTGTGTTTAAACAAAAAGTTGGACTTCGCCCCTTATTGTTTAGTGTCGAGGCTGCATACTCCATCAGTAATTAGTTTACTTTAATGAATCAGTCCATTACCAAAGCAGCACCATTGATCTGACTATAAGAGGCCTCATTGTAATGGTTTATTTCTGGGTGTCCCACATATTGAATCATTTGTCTGAGTCTCAGCTGCATCCGTTAACTGGAAACACACTTTTTGAGCTAATTGTTCATTAGGCCGGCCAGAGACACGCAGCCGGTTTATTTATCGCCATCCTTTTGCAATCAGTCATCCCATTTGTCCTTTTTTTTTTTCTTCAGGTACTGTCATAGGTGTGGTCATATATACGGGAAAAGAAATGAGAAGCGTGCTGAACACATCCCAGTCCAAAAACAAGGTGCGTGCGTTTGTTGTTGTTTGTGATTATAAATGAAATAATTGGTTTCTTTAATTAGTTTTCCTCCCAAAGGCTAATTGTTTCGTAAAAAAAGTAAACAAACACAACTTAATGACATATAAGTATGAGCTGTGATATCAACAGTTGTATTGTCAATACACACTAGACGCTGCCCGGAGACTGTTTTTCCCTTTAACCTTTTAATATAGAGTTGAAACGAAGCGAATAAAAATAGCGAACCGTTGAGGTGGTTTTCAGCCCTGATCTTAGTGACGAATTTGGACCTGTCGATGTGAAAGGACAACCCCAGAGAGATTAATCTAGAGGGAAATTAACCAACCAAGGGCTTGCGTGACATTTGTGGCAGAGCCTTAATCCTGCAGAATTCCCCTTAATGATTAGATACAGTGGACGTCAATGCTGTAAAAGTAAACTTAAAAACGTCAAATCCCATTACACTCATTACCCCTCCCTTAACTGACCCCTGCTGTCTTTGGCTTTTTTTTTCTTTTTTAAACTCATCCACATGGTTCAGAGCTCTGACACTGTTCTGCTCATAAAGTGCACTACGGGTCAAGAAACGTAAGATTTTGTAATGATTTTACAAAAATATATTTTATATTCAACAAGGCTGCGTTTATGTGATAAAAATGCAGTAAAAACTATAATATTGTGAAACATTGTTTCAATTAAAAATAGTTTTCTAATATATTTGGAAATGTGCTTTATTCCTGTGAGGACAAAGCTTTTTCAGAAGCCAATATCACATGATTCTTCAGTAATCATTAAACAAATGTTGCTGACCCCAATCTATTAAACTTAATCAAATTCAATTATTCAGCTGTTTTCTTTCATGACATGACTGGTCTCAAAACAGTATGTTGTGGTACTTTCTGATTCTTACTTTTGAGATGTACAGTGTTAAACCATAATGTCTTAAATAATACAGGAAAAATTATAATGTCTTAAATAATAATGTCAAAAATACAGGAAAAAAAGCTATATTGTGAAATATTTTTTATCATTTAAATAATGGGTTTCTATTTTAATATACTTTAAAATATAATTTATTTCTGTGATGCGCAGCTGAATTTCCATCAGTCATTGCTCCAGTCTAAAGTGTCACATGATCCTTCAGAAATCATCCTAATATGCTGATTTATTATAAGAATTATCAATGTTGGCAAAGTTGTGATGGCAAATATTTTTTTGGAAACTGCAAAACTTTTTCAGGATTCTTTGATGAATAAAAAGTTATAAAGAACAGCGTTTATTAAAAATATAAATCTTTTCTAACAATATAAATCTTTGCCATCACTTTTGATCAATTTAACACATCCTAGCTGAATAAAAGTTTTTTTTGAAATGTGAAATTTGAAATTTCTTTCAAATAAAAAATGTACTGACCCCAAACTTTTGAATGGTAGTGTATATTGTTTGAAATGGTTTCTATTTGGAAAAAGTAAATGCTCCTCTTTTAAACGTTTTATTTATTCAAGAATCCAAAAAAAATATCACTGATAATAAATCAGTATATTAAAATGATTTCTGAAGGATCATGTGACCCTGAAGACTGGAGTAATGATGCTGAAATTTCAGCTGAACATCACAGAAAAAAAATATGTGTATAATCAAATAGAAAATTGTTATTTTATATCGCAATAATATTTCACAATGTTAAATTTTTTCCTTGATGAGCATAAGAAACATCTAAAAAATCTAAAAATTCTTACTGTTTCAAAACTTTTGACTTGGTTGTGTGTATGTGTGTGTGTGTGTGTGTGTGTGCGCATGTTTATGTGGTTTATGAGGACACAATTTTGTATAATGACATGGGTATGACATAGGTATTACAATATGAAGGTGATTTATGAGGACATTTTCAGTGTCCCCGTA
>JAUMHE010000072.1:14179019-14189102 GCA_032359235.1 Enteromius mattozi
AAATCAATTACAGTAATAAATGAATGTCAAATATAGATTTGTTATTTTTTTTAATTAGAAGTTATTGCTATCCAAGGACAATGACCTATTATGCAGTTTAGAGTTTTTCATTGGAACGCAGCGAATCCACGCAGCGAATGACCAAAATGAATGTAATAAGCTGTGAATATGATACAGCATTTGAATATAAACACTCAGTTTAAGTTGAATAATTTTAGTGGATAAGTTTGTCTGATGAAGAAACTTCTCAAGACCTCTTCTGCGGTCCTGCACCGTGGATGGCATGTTCCATTTAGCTGTATTGCATATCCAGTTTCTGGAGCACTAGCATAATGCCATATTGTTGTAACAGCCTCTGTATACTTGATGGATTTCAACCAATGAATATTCATTATGCAGGCACAAAGTCGTCATCAAATTTCACACACAAAACATACAGGCAGCGAGGGCAGGTTGAATCATTCCTTTCACTTTAAACGAGGCCCGGATGAATAGAGTAAAATATGCACTCTCGATTCATTGATAGCATCTTCAGCTTGAGGTAATTGAGTCGCTTTTTCCTCTCGGGCTGAATGAATAACGGCTTCACCCGATCCCTGGCCAGCTTTGCAAAATTCAGCCTCCGCATTGTTTTGCCCCCATAAAGGGGGATTCCTCCCTTTCAGCTGGGGAGCTATGTCTTCTGTCTTAATTTTTCTTGATTTTAATCCTTCCATTCCCCCCTTTTTCCTGACTAGCTGAAGCATGAAGCTCGGAGTGGGGCGGCAGGCCATCGGAGGGGTTTTAAACTACAGCTGATAAATCAGACAGCAGCTCTTCTCTCCCAGTGTCTCCCAGTTTACTCAGTCCTCCGGGGACTGGGGGCCGTAGCCAGTTGGGGGATTAATTTTGCTTGCATTTTTTTTTTTTTTTCTTGGTTGTAGTTTTTTTTTTTTTGTCTTTTCTGTTCAATTTGTCCATCCCCTCTCTCCCCCTCCCCCCGTCCCTTTCACGCAGATTCCTTTTCTCAGGGGACGGTGTTATGTGTTGCTGTTTTTATTAGCGCGCTGCTTAGATGAAAGACCTCAGTGTTTTCGCGCAGGCCACGCTGTCAGCCCTCGCCAGAGGGAAACAAGAAAAACTTCTTTTTTTGACATCATTTTCCCACATATTCCATTGGCTGAGGGGACATACTTGAGAGAAAAAGGGGAAAACTCCAGCTCTTTTGTCAGGGGCCGTTTCTATGAAGAGGCGTTCTGCTTTTATTTTTCCGGTTTTGCCTCCTGTGCTTTTCACAGAGAGACCACAACAGCAGTGGGCTTCTTGGTTAAATGCCTCTCATCTCTCCTCTCCTCCACATACACTATTAGCATGAGAAAGGTCTGCGGTCTGGAACGGGCCTGGGGGGGCATTGATCAGTGCTGGCTTATGGGCAGGTTGTTTTATTTTTCATAAGAGTAACATTTCGGATCACTTCAGATGAGAGGAACCCTCAAGGTTCTTGTTCTCTGAGGGGATATCGCATGCTTTGGATAAGAGCGCTTTAACCAAATACTCATTCATTTTGAAAAAAAAAAGAGTTTCCCTGGGACTATTCGTTATTATATATTTCTGCATGTATTTACTATTCTTAAAATACTTAAGTACTTAATGAATAATTGACTAAACTAGTTTCACTTATCAAGCAGTGGGTTGTTTATAATAAAACACTTCAATCAATAAATAAAAAAACTTTTCATGTGCAATTATACATTTAATTAGGGCTAAATAGGGGATTTTATACTCATAATAATACGGTCAGCCCATATTTATTGCAAAATGCACCTTCTCAGGTTGGTTTAGAGTGATAATGACCAGTTGAGTGTGCATTATCTGTTACTTGTTAACTGAAATGTAAGTTTAAATGCTTATTAAAAAAATACAATCTGATCTCGGAGGTACTGATCTGTTGCTCTGCAGGTGGGACTGTTGGACCTGGACTTAAACCGCCTGACAAAAGCTCTGTTCCTGGCTCAGGTGGTTCTGTCTGTTGTTATGGTGGCTTTGCAGGGATTCCTCGGGCCCTGGTTCCGAAATCTGTTCCGCTTCGTGGTTTTATTTTCATACATCATCCCCATCAGGTATGTTTAAAATATCATCCCGATCACATGACTGTAAAAATGTTACAGTAAAATCATCAGCAGTGTTAAATGAGATTATGTTTTAGTACAACATTTATGTGTGTGTGTGTGTGTGTGTGTATAGTCTAAGAGTTAACCTGGACATGGGAAAGTCGGCATACGGCTGGATGATTATGAAGGATGAGAATATTCCAGGTACTGTGGTTCGGACAAGCACCATCCCAGAAGAACTTGGCCGTCTGGTCTACCTTCTTACAGACAAGACAGGTAGTTTTTTATTTTTTATTTTATTTTATTTTATTTTATTTTATTTTATTTTAAATTTTACATTTCACAGTTTTACATTTAAATTTAATTTAAATTTTTAATTACATTTTTTATTATTTTATTTTAAGTTATTTTATTTTATTTTTCCTGGCTTTATTTCCTGCCTCTTTCTTTGTGTTGAAACCACTCTGCCCATCCAAAAGCTTTATAATAACTATTGATTTCTCTCCTGATCTTAATCTTTGTTTGCTGTTTTTCCAGGCACTCTGACCCAGAACGAAATGGTCTTCAAGCGCCTTCATCTCGGCACTGTGTCATACGGGACGGACACTATGGATGAGATCCAGAGTCACATCATCCAGTCTTACGCTCAGGTGTGATTGACATGTGTCACCTTATACATCACCATTAAGACAATCGCTTTCGCTATAGAGACAACTCAAGGAGTTTCACAAACTGCTGTCGTCTTTGGTGTGTGTGTGTGCACATTTTGTGCCAACAGCTGGGTGACACAGTGTTAAAGCCACAGTGGCAATTGATTTTCATGCTTCATGGTCCTTCATTACTGTGATGATGGAGTGGCAGGCAGGTTTGAAATGTACCCATGATATGAGCGATCATAGCCTTATTATATCCCCCCTCAGGACGTGTCAGAGTCCGTGTCCAACAACTTGTGTGAAATTGAGTTTGACAGGAATCAATAAACATAATGTAATTTACAGCTTAACATGCTTTGGTGTGCACGAGGCAGTTATAGCTCCGATTCTCTCTGGAGTGTTATGAGTATAAAGAAATTATTATTAAAAACAGCTGTTGTTTTGTAGAGGGCAAACCCCATCATCTTTTTTGAGATGGGGTGAGGCAGTTCTTGCCTGTCCAACTGGGATTTTCAATTCAAATTGTTTTTTGAAATGTCAAAATGTGATATTCATATGTAGATGGTGTGGTTCAATTTAAAGCCTTCAGTTAGCAAGCTTTTTGTGGCTCTATATAGCATTCTTAGCTTTCCATAAAATTGTACTGTAAAGGTGAAGTCTGACATTTTTGTGTGCAAGCACCTTTAAAAATAGTGTTGGGGCTTAAAATCGTAGCTTTTCCTTTAATTGAACTTAAAATGCCATGTTAGTTGTTTTTGTAACACTGAGCTTGAAGGTGCGAAAATTGAGAGAGGAGCGAATTCTGATTATTTAGTCACTCAAATACTTTTGATTTAAACTGAAATCTAACTAATTTCCTACACGGTGCTATCTTTTTGCTGTATCACTGTGTTCTTCTCTTTCTTAAATGATAAATATGATGTTACTAAATATAACTATACTAAATATATATATATATATATATATATATATATATATGTTAACCAATATTAAAGTTCTTTATAATGCCAAAAAGCTTATAATTAAATTCTTCATTATTTATTTAGAAGTCACAGAATTTATATATTTAATGTTATTAAATTAATGTTTTTTTTAAAGATTAAGTCAGTGTTAGCTGACTGCAAATATAATATAAATGTAATAATTAAGGGGCATTTTTAACTCCAGTCAATATGACATGCCTAGTATGTACATCTGGCTGACTCTGCATCTCGTCACAATTTTACTGTATTTTTATAAGTTCATATTAAGATTACCAATTCAGGAAGCTAATATACTTTACTTCTAAGAGAGTGAGCCAGCAGTGGGGTGTTTTTATGTACCTTCATCTGCGATTTGAAGGCTGTGTGCAGGTTGTCATCTCTTCCCCTCAGCAAAGCTCTGAGGAAAGAGGAGTTCATCAAGAGAAATCTCCTGCTCCAGTGGAGCACAGCAACCCCTGTCAAGAGCGCTCACACACACACACACACACACACACACACAAGAAGGCTCACAGTGGTGCTTATGTAAATTGATAAGTTTCAGAGTCAGGGTGGGATTCTGACATCGTTGTGTGGGGAGACACTGATGAAATCTTCACGCTTTTTTTGCCCAGTGTGTCCTGACACTGAGAGAGCACAGGAAGATGAATTATCTGCATACACTTCCTGGCCAATCCCTCGTTCTTATACTTCACATGACGTTATCGAAAAAAATACTTTTTTTAAGGGTGGCTTATAAAGGGTGATTTATATTGCAATATTGCTGTATTTTTGATCAAAGAAATGCAGCATTGGTGAGCAAAAGTAATATTATTTCTGAAGCTATTTCAACTTTGTGTCTCTCCAGGTGAGCTCGGCACAGTCGAATGGCAGTAGTGCGAGTTCAACGCCCTCTCGTAAACCACAGCCGCCCGCGCCAAAAGTCCGCAAGAGCGTGAGTAGCCGGATCCACGAGGCCGTGAAAGCCATCGCCCTCTGCCACAATGTTACACCGGTGTACGAATCCCGCGTTAACGGTACCAGCGCGGAGCCAGAGAGCACAGAGGCAGACCAGGACTTCAGCGACGACAACCGCACTTACCAGGCCTCCAGTCCTGATGAGGTAAAAATAATGGGATGTCCTGGAAGAAATAACCACTGGTCGACCAAATATTAGTCGCTTAGTCACACACAAAAAAAAAAAATCACGCAGTCCATGACTAACAGATGGTTAACGGCTGGTCTATAGTAATGCAGTATTCATCAGGTGCTAACCTATCATTCATCGACCTTAAATATGACTTATTATCAGAATATGTAAGTATTAGCAACTTTCCATGGCCGCTCAATCTAATGTTAACCCAGAGAAATATGCGCTGTTGAAGTGTCTGCTGCAGGACACATAGAGTGCGCTCAATTACTCTTAAGATACTGCTTAAGAGTAATAGATCTTTCTAATCTGTAAAGACTATGTTTATTTGTGTGCACTCACAATAAAAAACAAATCATACTTTTGTGAAATAATGAAAGCAAATAGGATGTGCTTTAGCCATCTTGATCTGTGAACTTGAGCATGAAACACTGCATATATCTTCGCTTTACAGACATTATAAATATATCTATAGAGTGAAATGTATGTCTTCAAATGAATCCATTCAAATGGAAAACAAATATATTCTCTGATATGAAACATGCATACAGACGCATCACAGATGATGCATCAGTGTCGCCGACTTCAAAGAAAGCATTGCTTTATCAAAATATTAAACGTTAATGCAGTCTCCTTATTGTTTTTCACTGACACATTCATAATCATCATTTCTGCCGGTGCGGTGTGGCAAACTTTGTGTGTACTTGAGCGCTTATTAGGCTACAGGCAATTAAGGTGTTAGTTCACCCAAAAATTCTGTCATTAATTACTCAGCCTCGTGTCGTTCCAAACCCGTAAGACCTTCATTCATCTTTAGAACACAAATTAAGTTATTTTTTAAAAAAAAAAAATCTGAGATCTGTCTGTCTTTCCATAGACAGCAACACAACTGAAATGATCCCAGATCCAGAAACATAGTAAAAACATCAGTCCATGTGACATCAGTGACTCAGTTTTGCCGTGCTACGAGAATACTTTTTTTTGTACAAAGAAAGCAAAAATAGCATGATCTAACTCTACCGTTAGAGAGAAGAATGGTTGAGTATATGATGTTATTTTTGTTCTTATTGTGCAAAAAAAGTATTCTCCTAGCGTCACAAAACTCACATGGAATGTTTTTGCTATGTTTCTGGATCATTTTAGTTGTGTTGCTGTCTATGGAGGGTCTGAACTAACCCTTTAAAGGCTTCTTATAATGATTTGATTGTTTTTTTTTAAATTTATTATTAATAAACATGCAATTAATCGACTAATGCTTAAAATGAACGACTACTGGTCGACCAAAAAAATCCTTAGTCGGGGACAGCCCTGTTATTTTGATACTTTAGACATTCTACTAACTATAAGTAACTTCATAACAACTTATTCTCATAATTTGCAACACTATGTCTACTAACATACAGTCTCAGAGTAGACTGTTAGGGTAGGTTCAGGGTTAGTAGAATAAGTTGACATATACTTGCAAAGTTCCTCATAGTCAGTATATAGTATGTTGTGGACCCATCAAAATAAAGTGTTAGTAAATTTAAGCAAGCAGTCTACTAATACGATAATGACTGCTAGTTGACATGTATTTGCAAATCGAAATAACTTTTAAGTCATTTGTTTATTTGCTAAATTTAAGAAAAAATATTAGTTATTAGTGACTTTTTTGTCATCTTTATTATTTTATTTTTGTCATTTTCTGCTTGAGTGGTTCAGGCAAGAAATAAAAAAACAGGACAGTTTCCCCCCCCCCTATTTATTTTATTTAGAAATCAGATAGATTGCATTGACACTGGTCTCCTCATTCCTCTAACAGTGTAATCCTATATATCGCTGCTTTAGTATTTATGACTCCCCCACTTTAGCCTTGAATTTACTGCCTTATTGGATGGTAATATAGACTCTGTGTTAGTAGAGAAATCTGAGAGGGCTCAATAAATATCAGAAGCAGAGGGGGCAGGGGTAGGTCACACACCAGGAAGGACTCGGTCATCATTTGTGTTGAGAGATCGTAGATATTTATAGATCCGTTGTAGAGCAACAATATTTTGAATGAGTTGTTGGTAAGAAAAGCACTAAATAAATGGCAGAAAAGGCATTGAGGCCAAACATATGTCACAAAGGCAGCGGCCCTCACATAGATGGAGGGAAACGTCAGGCTCATTATAGTTAAATATATTTTTAACAGAGGGGAATGAAGAGTTGTTGGAGGTATAATTCACCCAGAAATTACATTTCTGTCATGGATTGCTCATAATCTTCCAAGCCTGTATGACTTCCTTTCTTCTGTGATGTTTGCATTTCTTTTGGTCACACCGTGAAAGTCCTGTAGCCGTAATCTATTTGAAACCAAGGTTGACAAAAGCACAACCTATTGAATGAAATGCATGTCTGTCCTTCACAGCTTTTTTATGTTGCTTTTTTGTCATTTTTGGAGCTTCGCAGTTTGTGGAAGAAAGAAAACCATATTCGTTTTGAACAACATGGGTAAATAAGCAAATGATGACAAAATTTGAACGAACCCTTTAAGCGGTCAATAATTCTGTGCAATGTTTGCCGTTCCCTTGCAGGATCTAATGAAGATGAACTAATGAAGGGCAGTCGTTTTCAAAGCATTGATTGTTTTCAAGAAAATGCGCCGGTCATTATATAAATTGAAAATATTCCGGTTCCCTTTAATTTTTCCTTTATACAGACCGAGCATCTTTTTCTTCAAGACCTTCTGTAGACGTAGATATCTTTTGAGAGTGATAAAAGGAAAAAGAAATCTGTCCATCTCCCTCTTTAGTGGAATTGCCTGTCCTCTCTTCTCCCTTGATGTGTCTACTTATTTATTTTCTTTAATGCCCAGGTCTTATCTCTCCAACGTCTTCACTCCGGGATTGATCAATATTTAATTTTCTCTGAGAGACTAGCGGTTAACACTAGTCTTTCTCTACGTGTCACTCTCATCAGCGCCTGTGTCTATGTGTGCTCGCTCAAAGACCTCCAGTCTTTTCAGCCTTTAATATGACAGGCGCATAGCGATAATATTCCTAAAGAGAGCAGGGTTCAGGGATTGAATATCCCAGATGCCTTTCCGGACACTTACTTTAAGTCATTTGTGACCTTTGACCCCACAGTGTCAGGGGGTCAGAGGTTTATCATGACCTTTAATGATCAGACATTCTCATGAGCAAGACCGTTTGTTATGTCCGATAATGAAGTTTTACTTATGGGGGGTAATAGAAGTTCACTGATGGTTTTATTAGTGGTTTTGACTTATTCAGATGAGACGACAGTGTTCAGTGACTGTTGACCTTTGCTTCTTCTAGGAAAAATATAGTATTGACCTCTAACCTTTAGCCTATTAAATAGAAGTTGTCACAAAAGATGGGCTACTCGTACAAGAGAGTTATGGCATGTTCAATTCTTTTAGAATGAGTTTTTTTGTGAGAATGAGGTTAAAGCGGATGCAATCTTAGTCTGGTTTTGTTTAATAGTCAAATATGTTAAAGTAAGTTTTTATTTATTTTTTCGTTTAAAATCGATTACTTGTTGAAATAAAATTTGTAATATGAATTTTAAAACTAAAAAACTAGTTTAATTATTAATAACAATATTTAATAATTTATTTAAAAAAATTGGGGGAAATTTCTGTAGTCAGTATAATTTTTTTTAGTTAACTCTAAAATATTGAATTTAAAAAAAAATAAAATAATAATTAGTATGAGGTTAAAGCGGATGCAATCTTAGTCTGGTTTTGATAATTAGAGTGATTCAGTGTTAATTTTTGTATTTTTTTTTTATCTATAACTTGGGGAAATAGAATTTGTAATATGAATTTTAAAACTAAAAAACTATAGTTTAATCATTAATAACAATATTTAATACTCTAAAACTCTAAAATATTGAATTTTTAAAAAATAAGTAAATATTTGCGAGTAATCAAAACGAGTAGAAAAGTCATTGCTCAAAAAGAGTAAAATAATATACTGTTATAATAACGATAAGTGAAAGATAGAATTCAGATAAACTTCTCTCAGCATATTCCTGGAAGAAACTGCTCTGTCAGATAAACCCATCTCCACTTTGCCTTCTTTATGACGTCGTATCATATTTCCTGTCACATCTGGTCTCTTTATTAAATAACAGCCACGTCTTCATGTGGTCGTAGGTCACATGGTGCGGTTTCAATCCTCTCCGCTTCTTGAAGGCGCAGTGATCTTGGTTTATGATTACAGCTTTTCTTCCTGTACTGCTGAAATGATTGATAGAGTGTATTAAAGGCTCTCCCCTGTGTCGTAAAACAGTTCCCTGCTCCTCTCCTGAAGGCATTTCTCCACCACCTGAGTTACTTGTGTGTGTGTGTGCACACTCTTAAGGGCATCATTTAGCACTGTCAGGTTGATAGAAGACTGGCTAATTAGTCATATCACATTGAAATGCCATAAACAAGAGTTCTAGCTGTGTTCTGATGTGTGTAAGAGCAAAGAAAGCAGTTGTAATCAAAGAGCTGTGGAGTCATTTAAAGACATCATTTGCAGGGATGTTTATGATCTTTCAGTCTTGAGATAAACAGTGCATGCAGCGGGGTCAAGAAGTCTGAGACAGAACTGAAAAAGGTTTTATATCATTTATCACAATCTTTTCTAATTCCATGCAGTATTTATTATGAATTTTATTGTCAGCGTATTTCAACTAGAGTTGAAAGTTGCATTATTAACATGAATCTGTTTTGATCTGAGAATGTTCCAAACAGAATCTTGTGCTCCAGTAGACAAGAAAAGTCCTCTTTACAAGAATTCACATAATTAGTGGCTCAAATTGGATTTTCATAAACTTCATTAGTGACCTAGACCTAGTGTACATCTTTTTTTAACCCAGAATTTTTTTAGGTAGAAATGCAAAAGTGACCTGTTTTGAAACCTATTTTAATTTAATTTAATTTTATCAGTGTACTGCTGTCGTCTGTGTGTGTGTGTATACTATGTATACATACTTGGCAATAAATGTCTGTTTTTTTTGTTTGTTTTTATGCTCTTCATGATCAAATAATCTTTGAAAAGCTGAGTATATTTTTAATAAGGCTGCTGATTACATTTAAAAATAAATAAATAAAACAAATACTGTTTTAAAATTGAAAATACAATTCAATAACATAAAACAGATCAATAGGTAGACAGAATTATAAATAATATTCATAAGTAGTATACATTTCGAACATGAGATTATATGAAATAATTGGTAACATTTTATTTTAAGGT
>JAUMHE010000072.1:14252617-14285080 GCA_032359235.1 Enteromius mattozi
TTCATTCAACTTTACAGGAGGCCAAAACAAAAATATACCATATTTGATATGACTTTGTGTTCTGTCATCCTCACAACAGGATGTTAAAGTGCACCAGAAAGTGCTGTTAACCTAATTTCTGAACATTTCATCTCAAGGGGGATTTTTTTTTTTTGCATGATCTTTGATTAGTAAATTACATGTTTTTTATTCACAAATGAACATTTTCTAGTTGTACTGTAAATTGAGAACATTTCAATGTTGCCATACGGCAACACTGTACCATAATGGAATTGTAAGTGATGTATTTGCCCATTGGGATTTTTTATTGATCGTAATATTAATAATATGATTGCAATTATTTATTTATTTACTTGAAGTGTTTGTTGTATTTATGTATGAATAAGAAAATCATTAATTCTTTTTAGAAAATGAATACAGCAATATTTCATGGAAAGCGTAACATAGGAAGTGTGCAGAGTTAGCTCTTCTGTGTGTTGAGAATGAGGATGGGTTAATATAGTAAAAAAAGAAAAAGGCAGCTGTGGTTGCTAGAATTTTGCCAGAAAAAATATAGTAGAAAAATGTTGAATTCTGGGAGTGTCAAAACTGTAAATTATGCATTCTTTTTCACTTCCAAAAACAGTATACTACTGTAAAATTGCATATTAACATCTAACAGTTTTTCCACGTATATACTGTAGTAGGGGAACATATTTTTTACAGTGTAACAATGAGTGTGTGTGTGCATTTGTATATGTTTCTGTATGTGTATGACAGATTTTGATAGAAATGAAGATATGATGCATCAATATTTAAAAGAAATGTGCATTTGATTTGAAAAAAAAAAAAATATATATATATATATATATGTGTGTATGTATAGAATATAATTGAAGCTATTTTATGTAATTAAAACTTAATTAAAAAAAAAATGTCATGGCTAGAATATAATGCCCACCATTAACAACATCTTTAAAGATTGTGTAAGTGACAGGGATAACCTACCACTCAAAGCTTCAGGGGGTCTTTATCTCTAAAAATAATAATAATAATATTTTTTTTCCTATGATAGGATTTGTTTGATGCATTGTTAGAATGACCACCAAACAAAGATATTTTGGGACACAGTATGATTTTTGGCAAGAAAGCATAAACTGGAGTGTAAACATCTTTTATAGTGCTATTTTCATTACTAGATAAATGTTGTTTTTTTTACTTCTGTGCCATGTGCATATTTAGAAAACAACAGACTTTTACTTAGCCTAAATGAAAATATGCTTTAGAGCATATTGTAACAGCATGCCAAAAAACCCCCGATATAAAGCAGGTCTCTATAATCATACCCACATACCTGCCCACCCAGAACCACATAAAAACTGTCAGAGAGAAGCAATAAAACCACAGCAAGTTTCTGTTTGCCTCATTTCAGCTGTAAGATTATAGATTATCTTACTGAAGGCATAACAGCAAAATGACTAAATTATTAAGTCATTGTTTAAGTCTAATATAGGCATGTCATCACTGTATCTTCCAGCTGTTTCTGTTGAAATGAACTGGGTTAAATTAAACAGCAGCTTCCATGTTACTAATGTCACTCCTGGACCGGTATCTACTTTACTAGCTGGACAAAGCATCTCAGTTTCTGCTCATTGTTCTTGTCTTGACACCCACAATATCCTGAATAACAGGAAGTAAAGAGGATGAGAAACAGCTCCTAATGTAATGTGATTCAGCTTAGTAACGGGGAAGCTTTTTGGTAAATGATGCTGCATTCTTTAGGGGAGGACATGTAATACAAACAATGTGAAATAATTTGTTTTTCTCCATCGCTTTGGTGCATTCTCAAATTATCCTTAATATTTGCAAAAAAAGTATGTGCATTTCTCAGAACAATTTGTAAAAACAGCCTGGTTGATCTCCCAATATTGAGCTGCACCCTTCAGCCATTGTTAAGACCATGGTTGACAACATACTGTAGTCCACAACAGCAGCCCTTATTTCATCTGATATGTGACCCTGTCCTTGACCTCTTCTGTCTCTTTCTCTGTTTTGCCTCTGTACCCTTCCACCATGAATCTTTACTTCTTTTTCCTCTCGGCTGTTGACCCTGATTGTTTTTCTGGATGTTGTAATTCTTGTGCTATCCTCTGCTTTCCAGATAGGAGATTCATGAGATGAGCTATTTTAGAGAACTGGTTTATAATTAGTTGATCTATATTCTCTTCATTAGTGAAAGTCCAGATTCACTTGCACAGTTCATGGTAAATTAAAAAAAAAGTCTAATAGAAATGAAACTAGATCAACCATTTTGCATTTAATGACTAATACGATCTAATATGAACTAATGACTAGATGTTTTGAGGGGTATGACTATAGCACAGAGAACATGCATATTAGCAACTGATCATGTAGGGACCCGCAGACATATGCACATCAGTTGCATGAATGTACCAAAGCAATCGCAATTTGTTCAAAAGAATGAGAAATGTTTTTATGATGTGCACAAGTGACTAGATGATGTGGAGGTTGAACAAGTAGTTTTGAAAAAGTAATTTCTGATCTGAGAAATGCAGAAATACTGATTCTGTTTCTGACCAAGAAAACAGCACCTTGGTTCGAATTTGAGCTTTTTTTTTTTTTTTTTTTTTTTTAACAGAACAAGGCCTTTTCTCTTCCAGCATGATGATAGGGTGCAATTTACCAAGTCAGAATGCAAATCAGACACCTCATCTCAAAGTATCGGTGCCTGACCTCACCGGAAGCAAATTAATGAGTAGAAAACCTTCCAGAGGTTTGAAAACTGTCATAGCAGCAATAGCAGGATTAGTTTCCTTTGTTTTGAAATGATATCTTGGAGAACATCGGGGTGTGGTGCTGTCCACATGCTTCAGGTCATTTCAATGTAGTGTTCAAGATAGTATCGGTTCCGGAGAAAAACTGCAATTCAGTATCAGTAAGGATAAAGAAAAGGATGTGAGCTGTTTTTGGCTATGCCAATAATTGCTAATAATTTGTTGTGATTAAGTTTTATGAGATATGATTTAACATTGTGAATTTAATGCAACCAAACCTGTTAATTGTAGAGGCTGACATTTGTTTTGCAAACAAGTATTGACACGGACAAAGACATTTCGGTAAGTGTTCGGGTGGAGATAGAGCTAGAAGACAGTTTTAAATATTTTAAGCAAAGCCCAGAAATAATTACTTTACTGAACTGCATTATTAAATAATCAAAATACACACCCAACTTGTAAACAATCATTAATTCCACCACTTGATGGCAAGGTAATTATAATGCCAACCTTATGATGTTTTACCGGTTTCTTTTGGCTTAGTCAGGCATGTTGGTTTCTTGAGTTAATATGCAAATAAAGTGTATATGCAAATTACTAGCATTTTCTTCAAAAATCTTGTGATTAAGGGCATTGTGTGCGTGCGTGTGTGTGTGTGAATAGCTTGAAGGGGTTTGTAACCAACCCAGTACAAAACCCGTCACAAATCCTCTCTTTTTTTTCAAATGTTTTTGAAGTTAATGCATTTAAAACATTACATAAATTATGCATAGACTTATTTAAACCCATGTATGTTAAGATATAACCTAATTTAATGCAACTTTCAGTGATACTTGATGTGACTAACTACCAAAGAGTTGACAAAAAGGTAAACTGACACTGTACAGCAGATATTTAATGTTTATTTACAACAGGATATTAACATTTCATCTCGTAAATACCATACTCAGATCATGCATTCAATATCAGAACAGTTTCAAATATACCTTTTAAGTGCCTCAAAAAGCGTACTTTAAAAAAGGTTTTGCTGAGTGTAACTGCTCATTTTGCATCATTATAATCATGTTAGTACAACATAAAAAGCAGAAGATAGGAAAATATAACTAAAATTGAAATATTATGATGTACAGTACAGTGAAAAAACATCATTGGATTGGAGAGACTGAAAACATTGACGTTTCCGTTGACTACAGCTTTAGATATGGCATTATTTGTTAAATTACAGAGAACCTTGTTGTTGTAAACATCTACATTCAGTTCAGAAATCAATGTTAAATTAATTGCAATGCTTGTCAGTAGGCCTACAACATGACACCAACACACGGCTGTATTGCAGCTGATATACAAAGTGAATGTAATATGGTTTACACGCCAGTGTTTCTAGTACTACGCTAAAACACTTCAGATTTAGTGTTCGAATTGACCAGTGAGGGGGAATATGAGTGGAGCAGTCTGATTTCTTCTATATACCATTAGCGTTTTTTATTCTACCTAACCAAATAAATCTAGCAAAGCTGAAAATGGAGCATAAATAAAGGTAGTGGAACATGTATGTTGGTTGAAAGATCACACTGATTGTGACTCTTTTGAAAGGAGCAATCCATTCCATACACTCTTAACACACAGGTGGAGCTCAAGTGGCAGTGAAAGATAGGGAGCTATTTAGTGATTCAAAACAAAGCTAATTATCATAACAATTGGGGACTGGAAAGTAAAGAGGTAGTCGGGGCATATTCTGTACACTAGCTGCGTTTCCATTACCCTTCAAATTGCAAATTGAAAATACGCTTAATGGAAACACATCAATTTTCGCAAAAACTCCCATATATCGCAAAATAGTTTTTACGTTCTCGCATGAGGTGGTTTTTCAGGCAATTCGAAAAAGGAGTATTTCGCAAAACTGCAATGGAAATGGGTTTTTCACATTTACAGGTCACATGGCATGTGTAAAAAGTCATATGATCATTCTTAAATGTATTATAACCTCCAAGAAACACTTAATACGTGTTCATTCTCGAGTGAGAGGGGCATTCCCTGCCATTAATGTTTAGAGAGTTTATGCATGTCTGCATTGCTGTTCGGCTCTGATATGGACACTGAAGCTGTTTGCGGTCACTCGGTTGTTACTCGTGTTTATTCCTCTTGTTTACTCTTGGTTACTCGTCATTTCGCAATACTTTTTTATCGACATTTATCAAATATCGCCAAAGTTTTGTGCAACTCTGTAATGGAAACGCGGCTAATGACACCCATAATTTATGATATTAAGAGGCTGTCAACTACACACTGCATGTTGACATTTTGTTGGCCAGGTTAGTAATAATAATTAAACTGTGACAGAGAAGGGAGTATCCCAAATGAAAAAAGGCTGCTTTTATGCAACAACAAAGAAAATCTTATATCATTACATTCTATATAATCTGCAATGAGACATAATTACTGTCTTAAGAAGGTGCATATTACATTTACAAGGAAATTAATTCAGACGTCACACAAGGTTAAGGCGCAAGTGAGGTCCTTTTTAAATCAGACGAAGGACCAGAGGCAAATTATGGTTGTGATGTGAGTCACTTATGCCTTGTTTTATTGTCATCTTTAGAGTAATTTGTGGCAAATTCTGCAAGGATCCAGAGTTTTTAAGTTGGCTGTAGGATTGGTGAATCTATTTCACTTTATCTAAGACTGCATAGTTCAAGGTTTATTGTTTTCAATAATAAGATAAGAATGAATTTCTCAAGAACAATGTCTATGGCAGTGCTGCCAAGATGTGTAATGTTTTGTTTAATGACATGCTCCCAATCAAAAATGGACTTTATTCCGCTCTGCAGATAGCAACAGAAACCCACGCCATTTATTTTCTACCATGCTGGCTTAGAATGTTCAGTGTTAAAATACAACCAAATGTGTTCAGATACCCTAGGGATCTTTTCATATACACACACAAATATATAACAAATAACTTTTACATCTCATTTGAAGCATTACCATATCCTCTTCAAGAAATCTAAACATTCTTGAAACTTCAATATTGTTCAATGTGCCAGTTTACATGGAAAAAAAGATAAGATAATATAAAGAGAGGCTATAATATTTAACACTGCTGATAATTGAAAAGACCGAATATAAAAAAAAAATATATGAAAACAATTTTGCCATGAATGCTGTGCAAAATAAACTGTTTATGATGTAAGTTTATACTGTCGTGTCAAAATGAAAACGAAAGTGAGAGAAAAAAAAACCCCATCTGTATATTTAACTATTAAACTAACATAAAAATGAAATGAAATACTAAAGCCAGCCTTGTGAAGCATTATTACTCCCATCATTAAAAAAAGCCCATTAGGAATATCATGCAGAGCAGGATAAATGTCCTTTTGTGTATATAAATTAAGCGACTAAAGAGGGCTGAGTTTGTGATAATGTGAAGATTCTCTTTTCATCGTAGCAACAGTTCCTGCCTGATGCTAAAGCTAGAAGGGCTTGCTTTAGCTCATCCATCTGAAGTCCACCATGTGCCCCTGAATCATAACGGCGGCCATAGCTAGTGGGGCTGTAAGATGAGGAAAAACCCATGGAGAAACCTGAGCCTGTAGCATCAAAACTTCCCCTTCTAGAGCCTGATCTTGAACCGGTTCTGGATCCAGACCTCGACCCTGAAGTTGATCCAGAGCCACTGATGCTGTATGGGCTGTAAAGGCCTTTGCTTGACTGAGAGGATGCCTCTAGCAACCTCAGGCCGGATCCTTCCTCGATCATGCTTCTGTCCATGGCGTCCTTGTATGAGATCTTGAGTTTCGTTTTGGGGCAGGTGAGGTATTTTGAATATCCACTGACATCTCTCAGTTTCTGTGCAGTGCGTGCATCTAGAGTGCCCTTCTTGACAGCATCATCCAACGATACTCTTGCTGAAACATCCGGTTCAATTAAACCACCTGTTAGGTACTGGACTTCAAGGAAGCGCTGGCCAGCTTCGTAGTAGAGCCAACCCTTCTTTAAGGCTTGAGCGGCCGACATTTTGGTTTTAGTTCTTGGATCTTCAAATCCCTGAAAAGCTTTCTGAGCTAGGTTGATACGATCAACCATGATCTTGTCCACCAGCCCTTTGTTCATTGCATCAGCAACCGAGAATTTCTCTCCAGTGTTTGGGTCAATAATACCTCCTGTGCATGCTTGTGCTTCTAGTAGTCTTTGACCAGTGATGTTGTCAACTAGATTCCGATGCATAGCCTCCGTAACTGACACCTTTTCCAAAGTATCTGTATCTAAAATTCCAGCCACTGGTCCAGTCTCTTCGGTTGGATCAGTCCAGGTTGTGGCCGGTGTCTTTATGGATGGAATTGGACTCATGGGATACGATGAGCTGGATCCAAAAGAAGATGATCGAGATCTGAAGCCACTCATATTACCAGAGAGCATGTCTGCAAATTCAGTGATGGAAAGGGTACCAGCACGGTACTGGTCCAAAGCTGACTGGTCTATGAGGCCCTTGGAGATTGCGTCGTCAATGTCATACTGCCGTCCAGACCTTCTGTCAATAATCATAGACTTAACAACACCATCGGATGATGAGGTGGTAATTTCTTCCCATTCACACTCTTGCTCTGCAAGCTCAATGTATGTTTGATGGTCAATGAGTCCTTTGCGGTATGCCTCATACACAGACATTTCTTTTCCCGTTTCTGGATCTACGATGACAACTCTACGTTTGCGGACTGAAGACTTGGAGGATGTCTTTCTTTCTCGTTTCTTTTCTTTCAGCAGTAAAAGGGAAAGTCCAGTTTCAGAGTCTGTCATGCAGCGCTCCATGAGTTGAAGGTAGGTCAAATTCTCTTCTGTGTTTGGATCGAAAAACCCCTTTGTGTCATCAGAGGGATCAGTGAGAATATCATTCATCTCTTCATCAAAGAGACCCCGTTTGTAGGCCATTTCAACAGGCAGTCGATGACTTTCTTCAGGATCAATGATTCCACCGGTGGCTATTTGAGCTTCAAGCAGTCGGATACCATGGTCTTTCAGAATAAGACCTTTCTTCATAGCCTGGAACAGGGAGATCACCTTGCCAGAGTATGGATCTTTGTAGCCGGTCACAGCTCGTTCAGCAGAGAGTAGCTTATCTTTAAATTCTGTTCCCACAACTCCCATTTTTACAGCTTCATTGACAGTCATTTTGAGATTTTTGATTGGATCAATCACGTACCCAGTAGCTGCCTGAGCCTCCAGAAGTTCAAAGGCAGTGCCTGGTCTGATCATGTTCTTCTTCATGGCTTGGTAGACTGACAATTTATCTTTGGTAGCCTCTACATACACACCTGCAATAGAGCTGATGCCTTCAAGATATTTCTTCAGGTCTTTACTAAGGTCCTCCACCGAAATGGTACCCTCCATGAGAGCTGTGTAGGTTTTCTGATCAATAATTTGAGAGCGCAACAACTCATCTGGGGTGATCTGCTTTCTAAGGCCCTTAAATAGAAGTCTCTTGTCTGCCAGAGACAACAATCGTAAGCCACCGTCTTTATCAACCTTGCATCTTTTAAGAAGTAGTGCGTAAGACAGCTTTTCATCTGTTGTAGGATCCGTAAACTGTTTGACATCTCCACTTGGATCAGATATCCTGTCACTGGTTTCTTTGTTCATGTAACCACGTTGCATGGCGACATCAGTTGGGAGGCGGAAATAGTACTCTGGATCCATGAGGCCACCTGTTGCCAATTGGGCCTCCAAAAGCTTCATGGCATAATCCTCAGGAACGAGGTCCTTTTTCATGGCTTGGAATAAAGAAATCACTTTACCGCTATAGGGATCCTTGTAACCTGTGACTGCTCTTTCGGCAGACAGGAGTTTGTCGTGGATCTCTGGGCCAACAAGACCTTTCCGGACGGCCTCATCAACTGTCAACAATTCGTCTTTCACAGGGTCAGTGATGAATCCTGTTGCTGCTTGTGCCTCCAACAGATCTATGCCAATGTCAGGTTTTATGAGACCTCTCTTCATGGCTTGGTAGATGCTAACCTTAGCGTAGTTATCTGAGAGTATTCCAGCAATGCTGCCTGTTCCAAAAAGATATTGCTTCACGCTTGGCATCTCCATAACCTCCCGAATCGTTTTCTTGCCTTGTTTGAGCAGGTTGTAAGTTTCGAGGTCTATAATGCGAGCTCTGTAAAGTTCATCAATAGTAACCCGGCGTCTGATGACATCAAACGACATACTCTGCTCAGTCCTGATGATCTCTCTTTGTTCAATAATTTCGATTATAATGATGACCATTCTCTCCTTCGTGATTTTTCCACAGCGGTACTGTTCAAGAAGCCTTTGTTTTTCCTCTTCTGGAAGCAAATCTGATTTCATGACTTCCCATAATGTCACTTGTTTCCCTGCGAAGCTCTCATGTGGTATGTCAACTTGAGTGTTAGCTAAGTCCACTTGTGCTTGCTCCTCAGTGTAAACATAGGATGTTTCAGCTTTCTCTGGAGCCTGGGCTTTAGAAAGTGGCAACAGGACAATTCCAAACTCTGGATCGGTCATGCATCTCTCCTTCAGCTGTTTGTATGTGACATTCAGATCTTTGTTAGGGTCAGTGAAACCTTTGATGTCATCTGTGGGGTCTTTAAATGATTTGGCTAATTGTTTGCTGAAGTAGCCACGCTGAATGGCTATATCACTGGGAAGTCGGTGGCTATTTACTGGATCAATTATGCCTCCAGTAGCCTCCTGAGCCTCTAGAAGAGGTATGGCATGTTCTCTTAAAACAAGCTGCTTTTGCATTGCTTGAAGAAGAGAGATCTTATTACCAGTGTATGGATCTTTGTAACCAGTAACAGCTTTCTCTGCAGATAGCAGTTTCTCATGAAGCTCTGGACCGACAATGCCAGCCTTAACAGCATCATCCACTGTAAATTTCTCCTTCCTGATGGGATCAACTATGTAGCCAGTAGCTGCTTGAGCTTCTAGCAGGGACAGGCCTGTGTTTGGTGTCAGTAGTTTCTGCTGTAATGCTTGGTAAATGCTGAGTTTTTCCTTGCTTTTTTCTAAAAATACCCCAGCAATACAATCAGAACCTTGCAAGTAGCGTTTGATGGAGTCACTAACCTCTGCAGGCTTCTTTTTGCCTTGTTGGATTTTATCGTAGGTGTCTTTGTCAATGATTTTAGACTCAAGCAAGGAACTGGCTGGTACAGGACCCCTGAAACCTTCAAAGTTGTCCTGTCTCTTCTTTTCTTTTTCATCCACTGTAGAGATCACAATCTTGACCAGTTTTTCAATAGTGATTTTTCCTGTTCTATACTGATGGATAAATTCAATCCTTTGTTCTTCTGTGAAATACTCAGAGTTAATAATTTCCCAAATGGTGATTATTCTTCCTTTAAAAAGTCCACTGTGTAACTCAACCGTAGCATGGCTCAAGGTCTCTTTAGTTTGCGCGTCAGAAACCGGTTCTATTTCCTTTGACTTGATTGCCTTTTCTGATAGTGGCAGCAATGGAAGACTAGTCTGCTTATCAGTGATGCATCTTTTTAGCAGTTCAACATAAGTGACCTTTTCTTGTGTGTTGGGGTCTACAAATACTGTATTGGAGTTTGATGGGGTGCTTAGGTTTTGGTTCATCTCCTCATTTAGGTAACCTCGTTTATATGCAATTTCTGGAGTGATGTGGTAACTTTTCTCAGGGTCAATAATTCCTCCAGTCGCAAGTTGAGCTTCCAGCAGACGGACACCTTGGTCTTTCTTAATAAGATCTTTTTGCATTGCCTCGAACAGGGATACAGTTTTTCCAGTATATGGATCTTTGTAACCACAAACAGCTCTTTCTGCAGACAACAATTTTTCATGCAGCTCTGGGCCAACAACACCACTTTTGACTGCTTCATCAACTGTGAGCTTTTGGTTTTTCACCGGATCAACTATGAAGCCTGTTCCGGCTTGGGCCTCCAGAAGGTTTAGTGCAGGCTCTGTTCCAAGTAAGTCCTTCTTCATGGCTTCATAGAAAGACATCTTTTCAGAAGTTGACTCAATCTGCACTCCAGCAATACTGTGTGTGCCCTTTAGGGCTTTCTTGACAGGTTCAAGCTCAGACACCTCTTTAAGAGTAGCTTTTCCATTGTGCAATTTGTTAAATAAATCTTTATTAATAACTTTTGCTTCCAGAAGTTCAGACACTGGCACTGATGATCTCAAACCATCAAATGCAGGTTCCTTCTTGTTCTCCTTGTCTTCTACAACAGTTATTACAATTCTAATTATTTTTTCAACTGTAATTTTGCCTGTCTTGTATTGACGGATAAGATCCCTTCTCTGATCTTCAGTGAAGTACTCAGAATTTATGATCTCCCAGATGGTGACAGTCTTTCCTTTGAATCTTCCAAATGGAACTGTTAAGTTAGCCTTACTAAATACATCTTTAGTTTCCTCATCGGTGTAAGTTCTTTCAATTTGGGCTGCTTGTTCTGTGATTGGTAGTAATGGAATGCCTGTTTCTGGATCTGGTTTGCATTGCGCCAGTAGCTCACCGTAAGTGAGGCTATCCTGAGTGTTGGGGTCAGTGAATGCTTTTTTGTCAGCAGGAGGGCTGGAAAGAACTTTGCTTAGGTCTTCATCGAGTTGGCCTTGTGTGCATGCCATCTGGACAGGTACACGGTGGCTATTGACAGGATCAATTATCCCACCAGTTGCATATTGAGAGTCAAGAAGTTTAGAAGCCTGGTCCTCTGCGATTAAGCCTTTTTTCATTGCTTCAAATAGTGAGATTGTATCTCCAGTGAATGGATCTTTGAATCCTGTGGAAGCCCGTTCGGCAGATAACAGCTTGGTGTGCAACTCGGGTCCAATCAAGGTATCCTTCACAGCTTCACTGACAGAGAGTCTTCTGTTCTTAATGGGGTCAATTATGTAACCAGATGCAGCTTGGGCTTCGAGAAGCATCATAGCTGTGCTTTCTGGAATCTTCCTGTCCTTCAAAGCTTGATAGATACTCATTTTCTGGTTGGGTTCAACTATTACACCGCCAATGCAGTCTTTACCTTTCAGGCACATCTTGACTTTGTCACTCTTAGAAAGCTCTTGCACAGTTGTTTTGCCTTTCTTAAGCTTGTCCATTTCTTTTTTACTAAGCACACCAATCTCATGAAGTCTGCTTGCAGGCACCTTGTCTCTGATGCCATCAAATGCAAGGGGTTCATCTTTCTTCACACTATCCACTTCTGTAGAGCCATTCAGGACCTTCTTTGTTGTTTCTACCATGGTCATTTGAACTAACTCTTCTTCAGGGACACTGTCAGTTTGGATTTCAATCTCCTTGGTGTGGGATGGCTTTTGTGAACTCTGAAGCTGCTGGAGTTTTTCTCGCAAGTTCTTGTTTTCCTCTGCCAGAAGTTTCTCTTGTTCAACTTTTTTCTTTTCAAGTTCTTGCATTTCTTTTTGCTTGGAATGCATCTCATCCTCAGCATCCTTTTGCTTTTTGATAGCCGCATCCATGGCAGACTGCAGTTTCTTTTTTTCCTCCTCCATTTGCTTCTTCTGCCGCTCCTGTTCATCTTTGAGTGCTTCAGCCTTTTTAACTTCATCTTCAAATAGCTTCTCCAGCTTCCTTTTCTCTGCCTCAACAGCTTTCTCTTTCTTCAGCAGTGTTTCTTTTTCTGCTAAGAAGGTTTGCTGGAGGATAGACTTTTCCTGCTGTAACTGTTCTTGTTGTACATTGGCCATCTGTGATAAAGTATAAAACAGTAGTTATTTCAATGCAAAACATAAATATATATATATATATATATATATATATATAACTGCACAAATCAAATCTTGTATTCTGTGGTGTCATATTTATATAGTGTGTGTTTATGTGATTCTGTGGCTACAGTGATTTCCATTTGGAATACAATTAAGTAAACAGCATACCTTTAACATGAAAAATCTGTTATCATTTACTTGCCTCATTTACTTTTTGTCACAAACCTAACTTACTTGCATTTGTAGAACACTAAATATTTTAAAGAATTTTTTAATTGTTCTGGCAAAAGGTTGAAAAATAGTAATGGACCCCATTGGGTTGCGTTGTATACTGATACATTCTTCTGAATATCTTTTACAGAAGATATGCAGAGATAAACTATATCACTATGATTTTTTTTTTCCATAATTATCTTTTACATTAAAATCACTGTAACCACAGAATCCAATACAGTGCACTAAATGACAACTTTACTGCATACTACAATGGACATTAATTAAAAGTTACACTAATATCTAACAAATTAAAAACATTTAGTTCACTAGTAAATTTAAAAAAAGAATTACAACACATTATAGTGTCCAACTTACAGATATTAAATATGAATAACAAATAAATAGCAAAAACAATAACTTGAATAAAGGGGCTGCATTTAGTATACATAACTGTATACTAAATAAATGGATTTATATTATTCAATAAGTATTTATACTGTATCATGGACACTTTAATGTATAAAGGGAACAGAACATCTTTGTTCATGACAATTGCAGGCTTTGTTACTAGTATACTGTGACTGGCAACATGCAATTTACATGAACAAAGGTTCAGAAGTGTCAGAAAAACTGTTAATTGTTAATTAAGGGGTTTAAGGGTAATATGTAAAACACTAGGCCACAGTACTACAACATATAACAATACCTCTTTTGATTGTTTTTGTAAGTCAGCGGCCTCTTTTTTCAGTTTTTCTTTTTCTTTCTCAAGCCCTGCAATTGCTTTATGCAGATCATCAGCCTCTTTTTTGCTCTGCAGCCTCTGTACTTCCAGTTTCTCAACAACAGTATGTTTTTCTGAAGTATGTTTTTCTGTCTCTAGCAGGCGGGATTTGATGTCATCTGCTTGTTTCTTGAATTTTTTGGCTTCCTCCTCTGCTTTGGATTGAGCATCACTTAGCTGTGCCACTTTGATCTTCAGGTTTTCAGCCTCTGCGGTAATCTCTAATTGCCGCTTGCGTTCAGCCTCCAAGGATTTTTGGAAACCTTCAGTCTCCTGCACCAGACGCTCCTGCATCTCCTTTTTGGCCTCCATTAGCTTTTGAGCCTCTACCTGTGCCTGATCTTTCTGTTTCTGGAGCTTTTCAGCTTCGGCCTTTAGTTTTTTTGCCTCCTGAATGGCCTGCTTTTTCTCTTCCAGCATCTTATCAGCCAGTTCCCTCTGTTTTGCAAGATCAGACTCTGCAATTTGTCGTAATCTTGCAGCCTCTTGAGCCTCGATGTTGAGCCGGGCTGCCTCCTCTGCCAATTTTTTCATGTTCTCAGCCTCTTCCTCAAGAAGCTTCTTTGTGTTGTCTTTATCTTTCTTCATAAGCTCTTGGTTTTCCTTTTCAATTTTCAATTTCAGTTTGAGCAAGTCCTCCATCTGAATCTTGACTTTAGAGAGCTCATCTTCTACTTGAGCCTTCTGCTTCACAGCATCACTGACCTCTTGCTTAAGTCGCTTAAGTTCATCATCAAGGATCGATTTCTGTTTGTCTGTCTCGTCAAGTTGCACTTTAACCTTCACTAACTCCTCCTCAACTGAAGACTTCTGCTTCAGGGTCTTTTCCGCAAGCTTTTTGTACTTGGCCATTTCAGCATCAGCCTCTTGTTTTTGTTTTAAAGCAGCAGCTTCTGCCTCAGCCCGCCTGGAAGCTTCTGCCTCAGCTTCCTTTCTCAGTTTTTCAGCATCTTCTTGGGCTTTTGCCTGTTTGGCAGCTTCAGCCTCAGCTGCCTGCTTTTGACGCTCTGCGTCCTCTGCTTTCTTCTGCAACAGGGCAGCCTCTTTTTCAGCCTTGTTTTTAGCCTTTTCCGCATCTTTCGCCAGTTTCTTTGCTTTTTCAAACTCTCCCTTGAGATTATCCTGAGCCATGGTGTCTTTATTTTGCTGGAGAAGAACATCTTGGGCTTTCTGTTCAGCAGCAGAGCACTTTTGTGCCGCCTCTTTGACTAAAATGACCTGTTTCTCAGCTTCCTTCTCTGCAAGCTCCTTCTGCTTTTTGGCATCTTCTGCTAACTTCATGAGACGTTCAACCTCTTCCTGAGCGGCTTTGTGTTGCCTAGCTGCCTCTTCTTCTGCAGCTTGGATTTCCTTTACCTTAGCCTCTGCCTGTTTCCTTTTTTTCTCTTCCTCCAAAGCAAGTTTTCTGAATTTCTCTGCCTCTTCTTCTGCCTTGGCTTTGCTCTTCTGTGTCTCATCTGCCATTCCTTTCAGTTTGTTCAGCTCAAGTTCAAGGTCCCGTTTGCCAGTTGAAGCCTTTTCGAAATTGAGTTTGAGAATGTGGATCTCCTCCTCCACCACTTTCCTCTGCTTCAAGGTTTCTTCTACGATTTTCTTCTGCCTGTCGAGCTCCGTGTCTGAGGACTTCTTTAGCTGATCAATCTTTTCTTCGATCTCTTGCTTATGCTGTGCCGCTTGATCTTCAAGAACTTTCCTCTGGTAGGCCTCGTCTTCGGCTTTTCTCTTTAGACGGTCATTTTCAGCCTCCTTTTCTTTCAAAGCGATCTCAGCCTCAGTTTTTAGACGGGTTGCTTCATTGATGGCTGCTAACTTTTCTTTGAGGATTTTCTCAGCCTCTGCTCTCTGGCAGGCGGCTTCTTCTTCAGCGATCTGCCTCTGTTTTTTTGCTTCTTCTGCAACTGACCTCAGTTTAGTCGCCTCCTCAGCCAGTTCCTTCATCTTGGCAGCTTCAGATTCAAGTAGCTGTTTGCTCTTTTCAGTGGTCGACATAGACTCTTTTTCAGCTTTGGATTTCATCTTCAACAAAACTTCCATCTCCTTCCTAACTTTGACCAGTTCCTCCTCCAGCTCCTTCTTCTGTTTAACAGTAGCATTAACGTCATTTTTGAGACGCTGAAGCTCATCATCCAAGACTGTCCTCTGTTGTTCAGCATGCTCAAAATCTGCTCTTAAGCGAATAAGCTCTTGCTCTGCTGCAAGCTTCTGTTTAGCTGTTTCTTCAGCCATCTTTCTTTGATTCTCCAGTTCCTTTTCGGCGGTTTCTTTCTGTTTAAGAGCAGCCTCCTCAGCTTTTGCTCTCTTCTTTGCCTCCCGTTTGGCCTCCTCCTTCTGTTTCTCTGCCTCCTCCTGAGCTGCAGATTTTTTATTGGCCTCCTCCTCAGCCTGGAGCCGGAGCCGGAGAGCTTCATTAGCCTTCTGTCTCCATGTCTCTAGCTCCTTCTCTGCCTGCTCTCTCGCCTTATTTGCTTCGGCTTGCTGCTTTTTGAGGTGTTCAGCCTCTTCCTGCAGTTGAATGACCATTACCTGCTCGTGTTTGAGCGACTCTTCTAGTTTTGCTGTTAATGTCAGTTGTTTGCTCTCAAGCTGAGTGGCTGCGGTCTTCTTAGCCACCTCCTCTACCACTTGAATCTGTCGCTGCTTTTCCAGCTCTGCTTGCTTCAGGTGCCTCTCAGCTTCCTCAGCTTGAAACTTGAACTTTTCAAGATCCTGAAGGGCCTTTTTCTTCTCTTTGGCAGCCTCCTTCTCTGCCTCTGATTTCAGTTTAAGCTCCTCTTCTGCCTTGCGTTTCTTCTGAGTCTCTTCAGCAACTTGTTTCTGGAGCTTCTCTGCTTCGTCCTGCGCTGCCTTTCGAAGTTTGTCAGCGTCCGCCGCTTTGTCCCTGAGCTGCTGCAGCTCTGATTCAGCAGTATTTTTTTGTTTCATCGTCGTCTCCAGCTGAATTCGGATTATACGGATTTCTTCTTCAATTCTTGTGCGGCTTTGGAGCGCTTCCTCTACTTGTTGAGTCTTTGACTTGATTTCCTGCTCTGAAATGCTTTTGAGCTCCTGAAACTCTCGCTGGATATTGTGCTTCTGTTTTTCAGCATCGACAGCGACATCCTGTCGTTTGCTGACTTCATCTTTCATTTTTGTCTTCAGCTCATTTGCCTCTTGTTCTGCTTTAACAATAGCCTTTTCCTGAGATTCAGCTAACTTTCTTTGCTTTTCTAGTTCGGCCTGCATTTCGGCCAGTTTTTTCCTCTCTTCCTCCTTTAATCTTTCGGCAGCTTTCTGTATTAGCGGAGGTAAAAAGTCAGGGAAATAGGGACAAATGTAAGCATTTAAGAGTTAGATATTACAGACACATGTAAGTACATGTAAGTACATGGACCAAGTAACGGGTAGTTAGGCTACATAGTTATACTAAATTAAAAAAACAACTTAAGTAGTTACAGAAGATTTTTTGAAGGATAATATAAAGTCACAATGTATGGTACACAAAATGAGACACAATCACTTGACAAAACACTACAGCTGGAATACTGAATGGCATCATGCTAATGAGGTGTTATTACTGGATATGTTTTTTTAACTACATAAAGACTTGATGCTGTTCACATATTTAAAATCCTATCTTGTAATTTTGTTAACTCGTGAATCAAATCAAATTTAGCCTTTTTAAATTATTTTTACTGTAGAGGGTCACTGAAGAAAGAAGTATTTGGAAATGTATATTTAAGGTTTTATTATGCATACAACAGAACAGCTTAGTGATGCAGCAAAGAAAGAATGACACCATAAGGGAGAAAAAAGAAGAAAATAAGTCTGATGAATGCCAAACGGTTTAGATTTTGACCAATCCAATAATATATATTAATGCATATATTATTTAATGTTTATGTGTATTTCTAAATAATGCAATGTAATTAACAAGGGGACTGGATAAGGATGAACATGCATTTTGTGGACAATTTACCTCTTTAGTGCCCAAACATGACAAACATTCATCATGATAAAGCACTGGCAAGCAGTTTCAAGAAGCAAACAAGAAAATAAAGGTTAGAAAGGAAAATGGAAACAAAAAGCAAGAAAACAACTACAGGGGTGAAGCATATTTAGAGGGAAAAATCAACAATCGGAGCACAAAGGAATGATGGGTAAGAATGCTGCTTTCTATTTCCAAAAGCAACAGACAGAATCCAACCAGGAAATTAAACTAGAGAACAAATGTTGCACCATGCATTAACTTTTATTTTCTGTATGATAGAAAATTTTGCTTCAGGCTGAAGGATACCTATACTGCCTGAGAGCTCACTATAACAGAAGAGATTTTAAAAAACCTCCATAGTAGCAAACAGATAATGATAGACATACATAGTGAAAGAAATGGGATGTGCTGCACCACTAGCATTATCATTACTGAAGACCTAGGTGAGCACCTCGATCTGTTACCTTTTTTATTTTCAAAACTTTTACCTGGCCAACAACAGCAAATTCAGTATTGTCACACTCTTAAATAACTTAATTACAAATGTAACTGTGTCTCATATGGTTTGTACAGTGAAATAAATACATATTTCATATGTCCATACATCATAAATTGAACTACACGGTTAAGTTAGTGAGTTACAGTTAGTTCTAGAGTACAAATTTGACACTTACCTCCTCATTCTCTAGACGGCGCTGTGTCTCAATAATGAATTTAATATACTGACTCGAAAGAGTCATCAGCTCACTGTAGCGTGTTCTCAGAGTCACATACTGAAAGATGGTTTTAAAGTTACTTAGCATGAAATACAATCAAGAAATAAAAGCCCAAGAATAACACATAATTTAATGCATTTGTGAGAATGAGATTCGAAAATGGATGGATGTCGGATATCAAAGGTACCTCTTGGATGATGTCATCAGATACAGACTCCATTTTGGTCTTCTTCAAAGGAGAAGCAATGGGCTCCACCAGAGCTTTATACGTCACCAGCTGAAGCTCATAATCCTGCATGAGAACATTCAGTTAGACTCCTACTCATAAATCATAAAACATGCATGCAGCGGCTTGCACACACACCTTTATGGCATCAATGTATGCTTTAGCATATTTCTGGCACTCATCCACCTTGTCCTTGTTCTTCTCAATCTCCTCAAGCAGTTTCTGTAAAGTGGATAGACATGATGTAAATAAAAAGATCAACTACATGATTATATAAGTAGGATAAGTATTGGGGGATATTCATTAGGGATGCACGATATTATCATACTGATATCAGAATCAGCTTTAAATGTAAATATCGGTATCGGCCCGATTTGAAAAATTATGCCGATGTGTCTCGCTGGAATACATTAACTAACATGTGCTCAGGGTGCTAGTGATTAGATCAGGTCAGTAGTGTGGCTCATTCTTGAAGCAAAGTTTTGTCTAAAAGTTGATTTTGGATTGCTGCATTTATTCTGTGAACGCACATAAAGAATGACGCATTCAGTCCTAATGCCCGTTCGGTAAGGAGTTTTAATACGGTAGGGGGTGGCATTTTACCTACTTCTAATTAAATTAAAAGTAAAATACCCTTCACAAATAACATTTAGGCTGTTTCTGATTAAATAAAGCAGTAAGAGTTTTTACAACCCTTTTGCTTACATCTACAAATATTAAACCTTAAAATAAAATGTTAAGGTTAACACTGCATCTTTCTGGTGGAAAATGTTGCAAATGATATATAGTTTATTTATAGTTATTTTTAAAGCTTCAAAGTACTGTCAAAAAACCTTCATTATTGTTTATTTAATTCTATCAAATAAGTTCTTGTTAAAAACTAACAAAATAAAAAACAATTGCTTACAATTTCTGCACAGGAGAGACTTGGTGTTGTTTCCAAATAAAAGGAAATATATCGGTATCGGCTTCAGTATCGGCCAAAATTAGTTGAAAAATATCGGCATATCGGATATCTGCGCAAATCCAATATCGTGCATCCCTAATATTCATTAAATAAAGAAGTCAGATAGATAGATACCTTCTCCTGGTTCAGCTGCTGTTGAAGTGCGTTGCTGTCACCTATGGGCACAGCATGAAGCTTGTCCTGCCTTTGTTTGGCATCTGCTATCCAGCGGATAAGCCAGTCATAGCTCTGTTTGTAGGCCTGCATCTGCCTGCTTAGGAGCTCAAGTTCTCGCTGCCTTAGCTCGATCTGAGCAAACACAGCCTGCCAGCGGTCCTTTAGGTTGCCCACCAGCTGCCTGTAGTGCTCCAGCTCTATGTCCCGCTCGCTGTGCAGCTGAGACATCCGGTCGTTCACCGCCGTAGCCCTCTGAAGCTCCTCTTCCAGGCGGTCAAACGTGGCTTGTTTGCCCTCTGCTTCTGAGTGCAGTTTCTAGGGTCACGAAAGGTAAGGACATTGATGTAAGGTCGTGTATCATTCAAGTTCATATATGTAACCAGAAACAATTCATGCATAATCGGTTTTGTCCGAGAGACATTGCACCTGGAGCTGTGTTTGGCTGGCCTCAACCTCTTTCTCATTAACAGGAACTTTTTTTACATCACGCAGTTGGTTTTCACACTTGTTGAGAACGTCTTCAGCTCCTTGTGTGCTGCGGATTACCATATCAATGGTCTTCAGCCTTTGTGAACAAAAAATAGTTTCAGCTTTATTTTATACGGAAAAGACAAAAAGATAACTTAGTGGGGAAAAGGAAAAAATAGTTTTGAGTCCTTCATCTAAAAACGTTAGGGTCACTACTATTTTTCTTATTCAGCAAGGATGCGTTAAATTGATAAAAGGTGACAGACTTTTGCACTCTGGCAGTACAAAATATTCAATATTTATTTCTCATTCAAAATTTTCATTCATTGAAGAATCCTTAATAATCCACAATAATATTAAGCAGCACAATGTTTTTCAACATTGATAATAATAAGAAATGTTTTCTGACCACCAAACCAACATAAGAATGATTTCTAAAAAACGTAAAAAAATGAAACTAAAGACTGGAGTAATGCTGTTGAGAGTTTAGCTTCAGGATTTTCAGCACAAGATTGCATTGCATTTTAAAATATTTTAAAATACAATTATTCCAAAAGATTACTGTTTTACTGTACTGTTTATCAAACAGATGCAGCCTTGGTAAGCATCGTTCAAAAACATTTAAAAAATCTTACAGACCCCCAACATTTGATGGGAAGAGTACCTTAAATATTTAAAAAAGAAAAGGGTAAGACTTAAGTCGTACTTGTCGAGATACACAGATGAGAGACTGTAGACATGCTCCATTTTTTTCTGGGTAATGTCTACTTCTGAGCGCAGAACAGGGGCGGAACTGGACTGCTGAGATGTGGCCAGCACTGCTTCACTCTTCTCCACCATCTTATCCAGGTCTTTCTTTATACCCTCCAACTCAGACTGCACCTTCTGTAGAACGAAGTGAGTATATTAAGGTATGACATAATATATATGGGGATTATAAACATTTCAATGACGAAAGCTGACATGCGCAGGCTCTTCATCTAAGATACATTAAAATGTATTTCTTCATCCAAAAACAGTAAATTCAATGGCATCACGTTCAAAAAGATATAATGTATATTCATTGGTGGAAATGGCCAAAATTCCCCTGGGGGAGGGGGGGTAATTTTAATAATGGTAATTTCAGATGACTTTTTCTATGTATTTAATTATAAAACACTTTATAATCTAATATTTTAATATTTTCTCTAAACCTTCTTTGCATCATTAATGACCTGCTGTGTTAAAAACAGTTCTTTTACAGGTACAGTAATGCATGATTAGTAGATTGTACTGATTATAGATGGCAATTTTTGCTTTAAAAATTAAACTGAAACCACCAGTAGGTGACAGTAAGTCACTGTTTTTCAAAATGAATCGTCCGTTCATCTGATTCGTTTAAATGGCTGATTCATTTATTAATGAAGCAAGTGATTCTCTTTTTGAATGGGCAGTTGAATCATTGACTCACTAGATTTGTTCAAAAGCAAAGATTCATTCGTAAACAAAACAGTGCTGTGTGAAAGACTAGCTCAGCTGTGACTTTTGTTGATGGAATAGAGCAAAATACACAACAGTGTTCTTAAAATGTAAGTCACTTATTATCATTTCCAGCCCTGTGTGTATTTAATGCAGTGTTTGTGCAGACCTTCTGTTCAGTGGCTCTCTGTGCACAGGCTTTGAGAGGCTCCTTGTCCACCAGCTGTCTGAGGCGGTTCACGGTGCGGCTCTCACAGCCCTCTAGTCTCAGTCTCAGGTCCTTGATCTGGGTGATGTAACTCTTACACACTGACTCATCCTGTTCCCCTGAATAATTAAAATACTTAGTGTTAAAACAGTTTTGATACTAAAATACGATCCAAAATCAAAACCACACACTGATTTCTATGAATGTCTCCTCACTTCAGGCACACTACTGTTCAAATGTCTGGGGTCATTCAGAATTGTTAACATTTTGAATGCTGAACTCTCACCAAGGCTTTACCATTTGATCGAAAATATAGTATAAACAGTAATACTGTGAAATATTCTACAATTTAAAGTGCATTGACTCTTTCTAATTGTAATATATTTAAACATTTTCTTTATTCATGTGTTCACTCTTCAGTGTCACAGGATCCCTTAAAAATCAGTCTATATAGTATATAAAATAGACGTTTTGTTTTCTTGAAAACTGTGAATCCATTTTTTTCAGGATTCTTTGATGGGTAAAAGGTTCAAAAGAGATGCATTTATTTTGAAATTGAAAACTTTAATTACATTATAAATGTATTTACTGTGAATTTTAATAAATTTAAGGCATCCTTTCTGAATGAAAATATTAGCTTCTTGACCCCCAACCTTTAAACAGTAATGCATATTTTGACATGAAATCAAACATTTGCATAGAAGCATTTGCATTCAAGTGCTTGAGTAGAGAAGCTTTAACGTAAATCAATTCATTTGCACACTTTTAAGTACATACACTGCATTTCAAAATATCAAAAAGTGAGTAAAATCTTTGGAATTTGACACCACAAAAAAAAAGATAGAAAGAAATAAGAAATAAAGACATGCTTGGAAACAGCAACTCACACTGCTCCACTAGCAATACACTGGAGTGGAAAAAGGCAAAACGCACAAATGTTTTGCAAATGATAATATCAAACAATAAATCCACACTGTGATCTTTACCCGGCACGCTTTCCTTTTGGATGAAAACAGGTTCTGAAAAATAAGTCTTGCTGTCATAATGGGAGGTGGCTTTTCAAACGCGTAAAAACGCTTAATTCAGCAGAAGAGCAAAGCTCTGGACATTCTGTAAAGCCTTTGTGTTGTATCAATCATGCAAAAAAAAAAACATCTGCAGCTGTGCTCAGGGTTACACCTTAAAACAGGGTTGTTCCTGGAGCCAAGATGGCTTTGTCTGTGTGCAGTCTCTTTCTCCTGATGAACAGTGAAAGTGATGGAACAAACCTAACACCTACCTTGTTCAACAGAGCGTAGCAGGTTATCATAGTGTTGAGAGGCTTTGCTGTAACTGTTTTCTGCTTGCAAGCGATCGTCAGCACCGAAGAGCTCCGAATCCTGACTGTCACGCATGAAGGCCTGGTAGTGCTCCTCCAGCTTCTTCAGGGTCAGGCGATATTCCTCAACTCTCAAAGTCTTAAACTACAGAAAATTAGAGAACAGAATGTCTCACCTAATTAATATTCATGAGTACATTTATATATGCTTTTCAGATCATTTATATGCCTCTGCATGCAATCAAATAATACATAATATCTACAGTGTTATTTAACATAGCTATTTAAAGTGATGTATGATCAGCCAATATTATATTACTTAATTTTATTTATCATAGCAATCAAAATATATTGGCCGATACTGAATATTGAATTTTGGATGCTCAAATTAAACTATTATTCAAAAGTTTGGGGTCCGTAAGATGTTTTCGAACACATCAAGTCTGCATTAAATTTATCAACATACTGTAATATTATACATAAAATACTGAAAAACTGTCAAATATTGTGACAACTTAAAATAACTATTTTCTATTTGCATTTATTTTAAAACGTAATTTATTATTCTGATAGCAAAGCTAAAATTTCAGAAGTCATTAGTGTCTGAACTTTCAAATATCATTCTAATATTATTCTTGTTAAACATAAATATTAACAAATGTCTTTACTTTTACAAAATGTAATGCATCCTTGCTGAAGCAAATTTATTTTTACATACTGTGCATTATGATATTGTGATGTCTATTTTTCATTTCTAAGTATATAATGGCATATAATATATGTATCAGCCATTTATTGTAATAATTTCCATCATTTTAGAAATCTTGGTGCATATTAGTTGTAATATAAGACAAAATACTGTTTGACTACGTCATTAACTGATTTTTATCTTACATTTCTGCCATATGTACATCAATTTGATCAGCTACTACTAAATAATATTATATAAACTCAATTTCCTGTAAAGCTGCTTTAAAAGCACTTGAAATGTGACTTTGTACAGACTTTGTACTAAGCTTCTGGATACCAAAAAGAGGGGGTTTGTGTGCAAGTTACCATGATTAAATTCCAGGAGTTGATAAGCAGGATATCTCGCATGAGGTACTGCCAGGACAGCAGGCTCTTCATATCTACATGCAGCTTTTGCCAAAGGACCATCAGCCTCTGCAGACTCGCATCTAACCTGAGGTTCAAAACAGAATTAAAGATCAGAAGCATTCGGTTTATCCTGCAACGTTTGACATGAACCGCAACAAAACCACACACCTCGACTCAAAAGTCAAAGTCAGAGATAAAAGCAGTACTGTATGTGGAATTTGAATGTGCTGCCAACTAAAGCAAGGGAGGTCACTCATAACAGGCTGTACCCAGAGCTGACGTCCACGGCCTCTTTGTTGGTGGGAGGGATGATAAAACAGATGGATGGAACTGTGGCCTCGTTCCCACTGGAGTTTCGCACTTTCCACTTGTACGGTTGGGAGTTGTTCACCAGGACACACTCGTCTCCTTTATGTACTGTGATCTGGGTCAGAAGTATGGAGAATGTTATTCTGCAGAGATTAATATGGATTAAATATTTTTCAGTGACTAATAGCAAGACAGGTTATTGGGTGTGGCTGACTGCTTAGACTGTGTAATGACAAAACACCATTTTTTTTTTTTAGAGAGAGACTGTGATAAAAGAATGCAAATAAATAATGTGATTCAAAACATTGTTTACATGTCCTCATTTGAAGCCCCAGGATTAATTCCGCTTCTTTTATTACCAATCTGGTGTTTACCTCCATTTGTTTGAAGTCGCAGACAGCCTGAGTGGGTAATTTGCCTTTAACAGGGTAAGCTGTGTTTCTCGGCTTTAGCTGGATAACAGTCTTGGCTCTCCGGTTGAGACCCTCCAGGTGTGTCTTGAATTCGTTTAGCTGTTCTTTTTCTTCCTGGAAGCCAGAGAGACAACTTTGTATATACATATATATTGCATACATATTAAATGAAATGAAATTAAACATTAAATTGAGTTTCAAAGGATCTCTAATCTACTTAAATTAAATATTGAATTGAATCTTTAATGGTCAAATAAGTAATCACTCAGCACTAAATACATTCGGATGTTTACTGGTTTGTAAAATCCCACACATATTAACACCCACCACTGAATCCTGTAGCAGATCCTCTAGTCGCGTGACAGTGATAGAGCGGTCACACACATACTTCTTCTTCATTGTGTCCTCCATCTTCTTCATCCTCTCTTCAGCTTCTTTAACATCTGAGAAGAACTGTACCGCAGAAAAATGGGTAAGGAGATCAAAATAATTCAGCTGAAGTCGAAATCTGAAATCTGTCTGTCTGTAGTAATAATAATAATAATAATGTACCTGGAAGTAAGCTGTGTTTTCCTTCAGATGAGTCTCAATGCAGCAGCACAGCTGAAGGATCCAGCTCCACTGAGTCTGAAGAGCTGCAGTGAAGGCCTACAGAAGAACATGTTACAACCATTAAAACAGAATTGTCTGCTAAAATATGAAACCACAATGTGAAAATGTGAAAATATAATTGAAGTCTGGAAACAAAAAGTCTCAGGACTTTAAAAAAATGTAAAACAGAAACTTCAAAGGCTAAAAAAGATGAAAATATGAAATATTCTGCACAAGTAAAATATTTTTTTTGCCAATATCCGATATTGCTGATATTTTTAAACTCATTATGGACGATGCCGATACCGATATATTTCCTTTTATTTAGAGAAATTATAAGCTACAATTTTGGTTAGTTTATAACAAGAAGTTTGAATAAATAAACAAATCTAACATTTTTTTTAAGGTTTAACATTTATAGTTTAAAAGCTCTGGAAAGCTTTTAGAGCTTATGATTTGTTTAAAAAAAATAAAACATATTATATATTAATAAATAAATCAGCATATATAAAATTATTTAATTTACCAGTGTAAATATTTTTCATGTGAGCTATGGTGTCTGACCTTTAAATCAAAACATACTTATTATTTAATGACTTGAATTACTGCTTTATTTAATCAGAAACACAGCCTTAATGTTATTTGTGAAGGGTATTTACTTTTAATTTAATTAGAAGTAGGCCAACAGTGCCCCCTTATCAGCGAGATATATTGGCATAATTTTTCAAATCGGGGCGATGCCAATATATAAATTTAAAGCCCATATCGGCCGATTCTGATAATATCGTGCATCCCTAATTTTTTTATATTATATTAGTCATATAAACTCTCTTTTATTACTCGCATGTAGCTTTTTCATCAGATCTATAATATAATTGAGTAAATGAGTCTTACATAACATTAGTAGTTTGTTTTGGACAAACACAAATAATAAATGATTAACTGTAAAATGTTGTACCTCCACAGTTTTCCTGGCAGGGTGGCCTTCTTTTAGCAGTTTGTCTCCAGTCATCTGGACGTTGTTGACTCTCTTCTCCCTCTGTTCAAGATCTCGCATCAAACCCTGCAAGACAGCACAGGAGCATCAATTTAATCAATCGCTTATTGTCCAGTGCAATTAAAATGACATCATAGAGCTATTTTAGTGCAGGTCGAATCATGTTCAGATGCGTCGGTGGTCTTACAGAGTAGTTATCTTTCTTGGCGGTCATGTTGGAGTTTCGGTCGCTCCAGTCGTAGTTCACTTCCTCCTCTTCTTTCTCATTCAGCCACATCAGCTCTTTTGTGGCGGCCACAACAAAAGCGTGAAGCTGATCTAAACACCGCAGCCGTGACTTGGAAGCATTCTGGGGTGGAAAATCAACCAAACTTAACCAACAAACAAACTGGCTAAAATCTATTGCATAAGCCTTTGTATGTTATGAAGATATTTTAAGATTAATTATTAAAATTCAACAGAGGGGTGAGTGTATATTAGCTCTAAATGTACGAGCGTACCAGCAGTTTAGCGTACTGAAGGTCCAGTTTGCCCAAGTATTCTCGATAGGCTCCCTTACTGACTGGAGTCAACTGATTCTGAGAGAAAACAAAATGAGGTTAGTTTTGTGATGTTGGTTTTTTATATGAAAGTCAGTCATTCTTAACTTATATATGAAGTGTGAGATACTATTTATAATATTAATACAGTTTAAAAAAGCATGCATGGTTTATTGTGAAACTTGAGTATCCAGGTTGCTTCATACGAAGTACACAGTGCAAAACATGATTTTATTTTAAATATATATATATATATCATCTGTTACTCAGTTCAAATGCAATTAAGTTACTAAATTTTAAAGATACAGTAACAAATACTGAGGGAACACAATATGTACTACAAAAGTAGTTTTAAGACTAACTAAAATACTACAAAAACATGCATTAAATTACCTCATCAGCTCGTGCACGATCAATCTTGTATTTAAACTCCTCGATGGACTGATGAAGGCCACGATGGCTGCCGAGCTGAGATTCAACAGAGGGCAGATCTTCGCCCCACTCTGCCCCATCAATGCGTTTCTGGTTCTCTTCCACCCAAGACAGGAGGTCCTGAATGTACTTGAGAGTGACTTCATCAAGCTCGGGTCTTAAGCGCTGGGGAGACTGCTGTAATGTTTGCACGTGGGAGATCTGGGTCATGGGCACCTGAGTCATGGGTACCTGAGACACCGTCACTCCTGACTTCAGACGCAGATTAAACTCGCTGCGCAGGTTAACCAGACGCTCGTGGAGACGGTACACCCTGAGAGAAGAACAAAGAGAGGACAGTTACTGATGCGGTCCGTGAGATATCGTTTATTATAGATATTAATATTAATGATATTATAGATATTAATCGTTTATTAATGATATTAATATTGGTGTTTATGCAGATTTAATTGCCATTTAAAGTGTTCCTATTATGGATTTTTGCATTGTGTAGCATAGCTCTAGGTGAATGAAAACATCCTGCAAAGCTTTAAATCTGAAAGTGCACTGTGTATAAAGTTTAGCGTAACATTAGCATATTGACTGCCCTTGTTGGCATGTTGTGTGTTTAATTTTTCATTCTTTGCCACTAGATGCCGCTTTTAAAAGCTCATAAACACTGCTTTAGATGAACTCAACCAATCACCGGAGGGGTCTGGAAAAATGATTTTGATCCTGCATGCATGTCAACCTGTTGTTTGGGACTCCCAAAACCAAAATATGAACCTTTCATAACCCATAATAGGTGCACTTTAACGCATACTTTTCTAAAAAGCAGCCCTCTTAGATATTGCTGATAATATTTATCTTAGATATTATTAGATATACAGATACTATTATTGTTATTTAAGCATTTGAATTGCTATTTAATACATATTTCGCACAAAGCAGCTTATTTAGATATTATTATGAAGCAGCTTTACAGAAAATAGCGCCCTACAAATCAAGGCAAGAATACAAAATAATTTGGAAAACAAAATGTGGAAATGTAAACAAACATTAAAGTTTTCATAAGTTTATTTAAATTCATTTAAAATAAATGAATAAATAGTAAAGCATCCGTATTAGTTTAGTTCTCCTGACAGTACGAAGTAAAATATTATACAGTACTGACCGCCTGTACATCTGTTCTGCCTGTAGATGGCGCCCATCTTTAAGTAATTGCACATCATTGAAAAGGTATCGGATCATGTTTTCAGCCTTGTTCAGATCTGCCTCTATCTCAGACACATGCTTGATAGGCTTTCCAGCACTCAGCAGACGTATGTCCTGCAATAACAGCAAAATATTATTATAGTGTTATTTGCAAGAGGTTTTTCTGCTTGACAGCTACTGGGATTTTAAACAAAGAAGTAAAATGGGTATATATCTCACCGTTTGTAACAGTGTTTCCACCTGGTTGAGCTGCTCCTCGCATAAACCTGACTCCATTTGCACCTTACTGACTATTCTCTGCAAACGCTCCAGCCTGTATAGATAACAGACATACAAATACTCTTACACACTGTGCATAATTCACTGCCGGCAAAACAGCCGTGAAATGCTTCAACTAAACAAAGACTAAAGTAGACAATATTCAGACTTTACAGGCACTCAACATTTAATACATTAGAAAAAAGTCAGTCGAATCACTCACACCCTCCTCTTTCGGAGCAGGTATTCCAGTCCATGGCTGTCATTCATAAAAGCCATGACTACTAATCCTAATAATAATGCTGAATCCCAGGACGGAGACCGTTTTCCCAGAGCGGAGGCACACAGAATCAGCTATTGATGCTAAGAAGTGCTTCTGTAACTTATCAGACTCATAAATATTCTGCAGAGCAGCAGTGAGTCTGTCTTGTGACAAAACTTTTTTAAAGTGACGCCCTGTTTGCTTATGTAAAATGCTATTTAATAACAATATGAAAAGCCATTTTAACAATTGGAATCTTTAAAGCAAGGCAATTGAAAACTGAAGGGGAAAGTAAGTCATATTATACATATATATGTGTGTGTGTATAGGTTAAGTTATATATTTACATATAAGTCAAAATAAAGTCCTTTCACATTTGTTAAATTAGTAAAATATTATTATTGTAACATATTTTTAGTCACTTCACTCTGCAGATCTTTATTTTTCTTGAAACGCAGCTTGAATGAGGTCTTAACAATCAATTTCTTTAGATTATGTTTAAAACATTATTATTATTATTATTATTTTAATCTGAGCACTACTGCATTATACATTTTACTTCTTTAGTTCAATACTTTTTTTTCTTACTATTATTACTGCCAAATGCCCTGTAAATACTTCAGATTATTCAAATGAGTCATTAAACAAACAAACAGAATCTGTAAGAAATGTAACACATAGGAAGTTAATGCACAGATTCCTCACCTCTCAAACTCGGAGCGCAACAGTTTCTCTCGCTCCAGAATGGCCACATGCAGGCGTCCCCACTCCTTCTCCACATCGATGGGGTGGTAGCTGGGGGGGACCTTGATCTGACCCGCCTGCACAGCACCCTGGTGACAAGCAATCCCCAAACAAAAAGTCAAATCCTCGTAAAAAACTGTACTACATGCTTGTTTTTTAAAAGTCGATTTCTAAGTGTGGCAAATTGAATTTACCTCTAAAGACTTATAAATGAGCTTGGAGCGATTTTTGTCTGTCTCTTTGGCTGGTAGTTCAGTCTCCTTGAACTTCAAAAACTGACGCCAGAGAACCTACAGCAAAATAAGGATGAGAAATGACTTGAGAAATTATTTTATTGCTTTGAATGTTTTTCTATAGTATTACATACGCATGCATTTGTGGTCACAAAATAATTCCTATTTTGTACATACATTTCATAACACTTCTAGCTGGTAAATAACAGTACCAAATAAATTACTGTACCAAATCATAATTACACATACATATACACATACATGATCATTAAACCCCTTGGATCATGAGACTAACCTCAATTTCCTCATAGCTGGAGGGGAACTTGCGTTCCTCAAACACGATAATGTGATGTCTGATCCACTGGAGTAACATGGTCACCAGCTCGTAATATTCCTGCCAGCGCAGCTCCAACTCCTGTGCACGTATATGATTTCAATAAATACAAATGGCCCATGATACCTGTATAATAACTTATACTTTCGAAACACTCACATTGGCCTTAACTCCATCGCGAACGTCAGGAACTCTTGGCATGACATCATACAAAGAGGACACATATGTGATGATGGACTTCTCGTCTGGGTGTGGCACGTCCACATCTGCAAGAAAACAAACTACTATCAATATTTACAGTACGCTATTTGCTGACCAAGGCTGCAATTATCTGATTCAAAATACAGTAAAGCAATAACATTGTGAGATATTACTACAACTTAGTATAACTGTTTTATAATGTAATATATTCTAAATTGCAGAAATCATATATCTTTTAGGATTCCTTAATGAATAAAAAGTTCCTAAGAATAGCATTTATTTAAAATAGTAATCTTTTGTATATAAATGTACACTGTGTTCTGAATTATAAGGCTATGTATCTGAGTGTATCTGAATTACTATAAGTTGACATTCTGGTCATATTTTTTTTTTCCAAGAACATTTACCAATCCACATCAATCTTAATAAATATTATTGATTTTGTGTTTAATCATATATAAGTGATATATAAAAAGTCAAAAAACTCCTTTTACTCAGGTGTGCCGAATTATTAGGCATGTTATTAGGCATGGTTTCTTTTTCCAGATAAAACGAGCCAAGAAAGAGATTGAACTTAGACTAAATATTAAAAATTATTAAATGCCCATATAAATTATGTAACAATAATGCAATAATAGAATTAGCAAAGTTAAGGAATGACATCAAGAATTAGGTGAGAAACCATCAGGAACCATTTAGTCTCCAGCGCCATCATTTTCCAAAACTGAACCTTCCTGGAGTCTCCACAAGTGCAGTGTGTCAGGTTCTCAGAGAAATCCTAAAAAATGACCCTCACTTAATAAGAATAACATGCTGAAGTGTTGTGAAATCCATAAAAACTGATTTTTCATAGGCTTTATGGACAGATAAGTTGTGAGTGACTCTTAAAAGTACAGTATCAGATCCTCTTGAAGCACTGTTTTAAGAACCTATCTTCCAGTAGGTTTTAGGAGCTCATATTTAGTCCATCTCCAATCCTGAAACGTCTGTCTTGCAGGAATTGACTAATATGAGCTCCTGAAACGTACTGCCCGATTCTGGAAGGTATAATAGTAGTTACTAAGATTGGTGTGGTTTGGGATTGGTAAAATGTTCTTGGAAAGAAAATACGACCAGAACTAATAATTCAGAACACAGTGTATAAACTGTTACATTTGATCAGTTGAATACATCCATACTAAATAAAAGTATTAAGTTATTTACAAAAAAAATATTACTAAACCCTTAATTTTAAACAGTAGTGTACATTCCTTAACATCATAAAAGTAAAATCACTATTAGAACATTATTAGAAGCTACTTTTACACAGGCATTAAAAAAAAACCTTTGCAAATCCATTAAATCCTCTAGGATCAACTGAAGTCTAGAATAAAAACAAAATCCTTGAAGGAGAATCCAGAGGGATGTTTTTACCTTCAGGGTCCAACAGGCGTGTGACGCCCAAATCTCTTTCTGCTACGCTGAAGGCCTGCTCCAGATTCTCCAGGTTGGTCTGTCTGTACACTTTATTCATGTCAATCAAATTTGGTCTACAGCAAAAGACAGGAGACACAGAATGAAGTTAGATGTGGACATTGACAAAAATATAACCTCAGAAAGGAAACAAAAGAAAATAAAAAGATTGCAGACACATTGATTACATAATGCATCTTTCACCAAATTATAAACTGCCTTTTTAAAGCTCAATTTTAAGACAGGGACTGCTCATTTGGTTAAATATTATGCATTTAATTTACTATGTTTAAAGGGGTCATATGATGCGATTTCAAATTTTCCTTTCTCTTCAGAGTGTTACAAGCTCTTGAAATAAAGAATCATAAAGAAGATCTGTAAAGGTTTCAAAAATTAAAGTCTCAAAACCAAAGAGCTATCCACCCCCCCCCCCC
>JAUMHE010000072.1:14286930-14314768 GCA_032359235.1 Enteromius mattozi
ACAACGACACACAGCGTCTCCAGAACATGGCGCCCGCAGCAACACTACAGCCAGAATAATAGCTCCGCCTTCTTTCTCTGTGTAAACATTTGAACGTTGTTATGAAAACACGCCCCCACTCTGTGACGTAGAAAATTGGAGGCGTGTTTAAACAAGTTGTTTTAGGGGGGTGTGGACAAGTCAAAAATTTAAACCAGGCAGGGTTAACTTTCAAGTATATTCAACACTGTTTACCGTCAGACTTTCAAAATCCTTCAGCACTTGAATTAAAATGATAATTTAATTTTAAATCAGACTTTAGCACTTAACTACTTTGAGATAATTTTGAAGTTGAATACAGAGATAAAATCATAACACATAGTTCAAAAGCTATAATCCTGTTTTCGTAATTAAATCTTTGCATGTGAGTATGTGTTAACACTTGTGACTTCTGAAATGAAATTTTTGCTGGTTTAAGATTAAAAATGGTTGAGAATTGATTTCTCTTGAGAAAGAGGGAAAATTAAGATTTAGCAAGTGAAAACAGTCAAGGTTTCTCTCAGAAGCCAAGCCACAAGTAGTGCGCAAGTCCATCTGTTAGTCATTGCCTGACGCTGAAACTGATTTAGGGTGAAGCTGGGTAAACAAAAACCTTGTGTAGTCTGAACCCCCTGAAGAAAAGTAGCTTAAATCACGCTGATCTGCAAAGCCTCAACCGTGCATATCTCATCAATCAACAACAGCATAAAACAATTAAGACACTCTCCACACAAATAACTGAGCAGCAGTTTGCTGCAGCGCACATTTATAGAGATACTGCCCGTCAGTTTAAACCTCACACTCATTTGAACATCTCTCGGACAGTAGCTGTGCCATGGAGTTACTATCACATAGAAGAAACATTGAAGAGGGCAGTTCATAAAACAAACTGTATGAAAGGACCTCATTGAAAGCCTCTGGCAGATAAAGTGTTCCTAAAACTCCAGTTTCCCTTCGCAACTGGCGCTTCTCACGCATTCCAGCGCTTGGTTTATGGGGTGGAATTTATTGCACATGGTTGTTCTCCAAACCATTCAACACACCCCTGCACTCTGACATTATAGGGGAAAGGAAAAGAGCGTAAACATGGGACAATGAGCATGTGTACACACACACAAAAAAAACACACGTCTACTAACTTTTGATGAAACATACAGTACTATACTGCAAACAAAAACTCAGACTCACTGTCTACTTCTTGCACAATCGTGCAAAAACACACATATTTTAACACACACCATAAACATGAAGCTGTGTAAGAAGACCCACAGGCCATAACAGCCAGAGGGAAACTCATTCTTTACAATGAAGCTTTTTGTGTTTTACACAAAACACTTAACGTATTGAGTGATGCGAAAGCAAACTGATTTACAGGTACAGTCTACATATTTCCCAACTCACACATATAACTCACAAGCATATTTCATTAATTATATGCTACTTCATATACCAACTGTCTAGCAATTATCCAAAGACAGATGAAGACAGGTGTTCCTGTTCCCAATGTGTTTACTCTACAGTGTTTTATTTAGCTAACAGCATTACAGTCATATTATATCCAAAATACAGAAACGGTATGGCATAAAATCATGTCTATCATATCAACACCCACTGCAGATTGATATATTTTCATTGCATATAGCAACATTCTAAATTAAGCACTTCTCAAAAGTTAATTCATCAACATGCCTAATTATTAAAAATCATATCTGTCTGTCAAAAACACTTTTAGTACTAATTTATTAATTTCACAATTCAGCAAAGTCTCTCATACCTTACTGATTAATTAAACTAAAATTTCCTGCTCAACAGCATCCCATTAGCTCAAAATTAACTTATCTAGAAGAGTGTGATGTTGGTGATGGGAACCTAATATAATCTAAGCAGGAGTAGGAAGAGATCCATGAGAACAGGAGAGGATGCAGGAAGGTCTACTGAATGACTAATCAGCCCAATATCCTCATGTGATGGGCGCAATTTTGCCTCGGACGTGAGCGAGTGAGTCAGCGCTCTGAGAGCCTGCTGGGTGTGGTCAATAACGATCGACTGTCACCATAGCAACCTTACATGACTCATTCAGACAACGAGCAACCACTGAAGGTGTCCATAAAAGCGGGCATAGCCAAAAGTGACATGGTCACTAGCAACACTGAAAAACAAACCGGCACATTAAGCTAGACTTTTTCCTGGAACAGGCACTTCACTGTCTCAAGAAGTAATGTAATACCTTCTTTTTCCCCCCGTGTTCACCTAAAAATAAAACAGAATATAAAAAAATAGGATCTAAATAATGACATACGATAAAGTCGGCAGTTTAAAAGCTTTACTTTTCTTCTAATTTAGACATTATCTTTCTAGATTTCCTGGTAATTTAATTTAAATATTATAGTGTGACATTGCTGAGTCATATAGTTTATTACACCATTTAGCTATAACTGTATTTTAAGCAATTAAACATGGTAGTTCAGCAATAGTGATGAACGACGATGTAATTCTTTCTGCACTATTTGTGCTATGGACATGAATCATATAGCATATTGAGAAGAGATGCAGTTTTCTAAGAAATCAGACGACTTGTGAAAAAAAAAAAATCCCCTAGAGTTATATTAGAGGGCTTTTCTGGCCAATAAAAACCACAAAGCAACCTACAGTAGCAACATCTTTGAAACCACCCAAACTAATTTTGTGACGTTGCTTCCTAAACAAATGTCATCTAACCTAGTTTGCACCCTAGATTTAGAACCAATATTGTAGTCAAGAATAGCACTTCATTTTGTAATTTTAACACCTTGCAGTAGATCGAAACATCATCTGTGATATGAATGAGGGGAAAGTTCAGTCAACAACTTCACAGCATTACAGGTGCCAATATGAACAACTGTATTCATTTACCACATTACAAAGGCTAGAGATATCTTAAAATAAAACTTGACACCCCTGACACAAACCTAAGTACACCAGGAACTTCAAGTAGCTATGAATGCAATGAACACCGATGCAAAATCCATAAAAGCACAATATGTGCCTTCTGGTAATGACATTACTCAGAACATTTGGTAACTTGGGTGAGATTCTTGAGGGAAGTGCTTCGCCAAAAGGCCTATTTACTTCCCCAAACGTTACCAACAAACAAAAACTTGGAGGCATGTGATCAGATTTCATAGCAGCATGTAAAACCATTTGTGAAAGTATTGTTCCATCAATCAGAAATACAATATATATGATATTTGTGACTTTACACAACACACTAAACCCCTTACAAAGCATTAAAAGACCGCACAAAGGCATCAACATGCTGAAGTCCATCTATGCGAATGTGTTTTTCGCATACACGCACAAGTGCTTAAATTAGATACAGGGATAACAGTTCAAATCCTGGCTGCTGGTTCACAGAAGATCCTGGCTGAGTCAGATCCTGGACTCCACCAGTGTGGCGAGATCCTCAGCCGCCCAGTCTCACGAGGACTTCTCTGAACTATTATGTGGTACCACGCCACTTTCCAGACCCGGCTTGGCACTGCCACAGAGCCCTCGGCTTAGTAACTTAACTGCCAATTGAGCTGAATGTCAGTTATATAACAAAATGAGGAGGAATTAAAAGCATATGTCCAGGAAAAGTCTAACATTTCCAGACGAAGTGTGCAAAGGAGACGTTTCTGAAGGAGATGTTTACTTATTTTCATTTTCTTTTTACGAAAACCAGGCTTCAGGCAGACCAACTAATTTGTTTGGCTTTCTCATAAACTGATTTCTTTTGACAAAATATCCTGTCAGACACAAGTTTTCTTTTAAAGTGACAGTTTAGACATTGATAATGATGCTTAAGATTTCTGTTTCAAATAAATTTTGCTCTTTTGAGTTTTATATTTATTAAAGAAATCTGTCAGTCACTGTGTCCATAAAAATATTAAGCAGCACCAACACTGATAACAATAAGAAATGTTTCTTGAACACCAAATCAGGATATTAGAATGATTTTTGAAGGATCATGTGACACTGAAGAGTCAGGAATAAATGACATTTTAAAGTATATTAATTTTATTATATTATATTATAGATTAATTACTATAATTTCATCAAATGTAGCTTTTGTGAACATTAACATTAAAATAATTATGTTTTTATATTTTAAATAATGAATAAACATATATATTTATATAATACGATGGTACTAAATGATTACCAAGTTTACGTAGCATAGGATTTGCATCCAAGGTACTTACTTTATAAACCGTACTTAATGGTTTTAAGTCACATGACTCAAAAAGTTACCCATATTTTTCTCATAACACTGCCTGTGAGAGAGCTAAACCAACGTCCTTCCAGATGAGCAGATGTTTGATGCCAAATGTCTTGTTGTCGAATGTCTTGGCTCTCGTTAAACATTCCCTTCCTTATCAGAGTCAGACAAGCTTCCCACATCTACAGCTCAGAGAGAAACAGCAACTTACCTGAAACACAAGAAAAAAAGAGAAAACGTTAACATTCATAGCTCACACACTTACAGCCTCAGAGACTAAATGCTCCCCCACCCTCAAAATAGTTCTTAGGTGTTAGCCCGAGTGCTGACGTATAAACTGACGTCTGTTTTTATAGGAAAAGTTGTTAAAGACATCAGACAGGACCTGGCCCCTCCAATGTGCTAGCTATTAAAAACAGGCAGGGAAGAGAACGCAGCACAAACAAAAGAAAATAAAACTCAGGAAACAGCAGCCATGGCACGGAAGGTTCCCTTGCAGGATGGTAGTTCACTTTACAACTTTAACCCTCGATTAGACACAATAAACCCCCTACTGGGCCACAGCTGCACCCTCATAATGAACATTCAGAGCAGGAGCGCCACGTTATTATCTTTGTGTGAGCACCACCTACTGGACACTGCAGGTATGAGATCACAATGATTTTGTAATCACAGCTACCTTAATTGGAAGCAATTTGAAGCAAGCTGACAATATAGTATCAGACAATATGGGCTAAGATCGGCAGAATCATCTATATAGCCCTTCACAGCCTACGAGACACTTTAAATACTGAGATGAAAAGCTTCTTTGTATAGAGCTGTGAACTCAACTGGATCAATCGTCATGATTCTAATTATTCAGACTAGATCAAACCTTCATTCAGATCTTCAAACAGATCTACAATGATTTATTCACTGCCGCTTAGCCTCTGTGTGTTTCTCTGATTTCTATATATTCCCTAAGCACAGTCGATGGTATTTTCCTACCTAAAGGAGAGTAAACAGCAGACTTAGGCCATGCAGCTGCAGAATAAATCAATATTTGCATCCCCTGATCAGGATCAGACCCTTCCACAATAAATGACACGCTCATTAACCACAAAATGATCAGTATCAATAGCATTTAGTTCCTCATCTGAGGTTTGTGATCTGTGATAGACACAACAGCCTAGATAATATCCATTTACACAGTTTCAGTATAGTACGTTGATATTTTTGAATTCTGGTTTTGTTTTAGTTTATAGAGTGCACTGAGGCTCTTGGCAGTGAAAATGATTATTAATCAGGAGTTTAAAATTAAGATTTAATATATCCCCCTGAGACCCATATATAAAAAACATTGTAATTAAGTATGTTTTCATGTCATTACATTGTTTAGACTAGAGCATATAAGAAAAAAATGGGAAAAAATAACATTTTTATTTATATTTTATTCTATGTCCTCTGTTAAGGACACTTGGAGTCGGTTTTTCTAAAAAATTTAAATGGCACGAATAGACACCAAAAAGGCAAAATATTTTTTATGCCAAAACTTTATGCCAAAAAAGGCTGATTCTCAATTTATGTTATAAAATATATAACAAAATTATTTCATATTAAGTTTTGTTTTATGCAATATGTGTGTAAACATTTCCTGAACTGGTTTTAACATTAAACACACTGTAAGCAATTTACATATGAATGTGTTGCTGTCAGGACAGTATTTGTCATAATGGGAGTAACAATTGGCCAGATTTCCATAAAAATATTGGCATAATTTATCTTCCTATTCAATTGTTATGTCTGTCAAAATGCACAATAAACATGCTTTTAGTCCTGGTGTCCTCTACAGTGGACATAACAGGAAATCATATTTGGATTGAGATCCCTTTAACAGTTTCCTGAGACGTTTTATTACATACAATTTAAAATGTATTTATATTTAAATGGCAATTCCATAAATATGTACAATTTGTCACTAAATTAATTTTAGCCATCTCTAAAGACCTAGGAGAAGGTGTGGTCATGGTGAAACCTCCAAACATTTGGTGTCTCTGGGTGTCTTTACAGGACATCCAGGCTTAAAGCTGTGACATGTGAGGTCTCAGAGAAATATAATATCCACTACAGAGGACAAAACTCCAAAGCTGGGTTTCAGGAGGATATAAAAGTGAAACAACAAAATAGCCAAGGAAGGAAATCAGAAGAGCAGCATCTAACACCATGTTCTGCTTAAGCAGATACACAGCTTCCATTGTTCTGCAAAAATAGTGGGAAAAAATGGATAGAATTCCTGAACGCCTGGAAGTTGTGATTGTCCTTGCCTGGCCCACACACACACACACACACACACACACACACACACACAACACCCTGAAACTGTTAACTGCACACACGCGTGACCACAAAAAAATTATCTATCTGCAAAGAAAGCATTATTAAAAGTGCTTAGATGAAGACACATGTTTGTATGCGTGTAAAAAGGTGAGCAGACAGCTAAAACAATAAATAAACGCCATCTCTGAAGAGGCCGAGATGAAGCCAGAATTTACTATCCCAACTCTTTAACTTAAGCACATCGATTCAACCTGTTAACTCTTTGTGTAACTGACAGTGTGTCATGTGATCTCCAGGTTCAACAAGATTCCTGGACCAGACGTGTTGTCTCTATGGTGCAGCAGTGAAAGAAAACCATTTAGCAGACATAAAAGGTTTTCTGAAACAAAACAGAAAGTAGAAGGCCAAAAGCTCATTAAGAGGGAATCTGGGTCTGGATCCAGTGCAGCATTAATCTGAGGCAAACCAGGGGGAAAACAGCAGCATTTGGCTGGTCACTGAACACACTGAAAACAGCATGAGCTATAAATGCCTTTAGTAAATATGAGTAAAAATCTAATTTTTATCATTTATTTATTTAGGATTGAGACACACCGGGTAAAAATAGTTCAGATTTCTACTTGCCCATCCTACATTTTGATTATTACACAATATAGATATTGTATTATTCTTTTATACACTTAACATAACTATCATTTTTTAACTTTTATTAGTTAATATTAATCTATACAGTACTGTTCTAAAGTTAGGGGTCGGTAAGAAGTCTCATTTGCTCACCAGAGCTGCATTCATTTGGTCAAAAATACAATCAACACTTTTTTTTAATGTTAATATATTCAGTGTCACATGATCCTTTAAAAATCATTCTAATATAGTGATCTGATGCTTAAGAAATTTCTTATCAATGTTGAAAATTCTGTTGCTTAATATTTTTGTAGTAACACTCAGAATGTTCAAAATAATTTACTTGAAATAGAAATCTTTTGTAACATTAAAAATGTCTCTACTGTCACTTTTGATCAATTTAATGCATTAGTGCTGAATAAAACTATTAAAGTCTTTTTTTAAACGGTAGTGCAAATCTTCAAGCAGCCTCCACTGCTATTGATATTCCTGACAGGTAGATCACACCCAACGCTGCTTTAAGTCTGCCAAGAGTGTGTCCAGCAGAAAGTGACCCCTCAGTGAAGTGGCCAAGTACAGGGCTAGAGGCTGTCAGGCAAATTAACTAAGACTCTCTGGGCTGTTTGATGGGGTGAGAAGCCTTTGTCTGCTCTAACAATTGAGAAAACATTCACTCTGGTCACAACAGCTGAAGGCTATCTGGATACTTAGCAGCTCTATTGAAACACACTCGAGCCACAGCAAGTGATTCATCAGAATAGACACATTTAGATCACAAATTACTCTGCTTTGGACTGAATACTCTCTTCAGATAGTAGGAGATGGAGAGAAAGTAAATAACGAAAAGGAATGTGAACTATAACAATAAATAAACCGCAATAGCTGCTGTTTTTTGCAGCTTAAAGGAGTAGTTTGATGTATTTCTTCATAAATGTTATAATATTCAGATCTCAAAACTTTCTCTAAAGTCCTTTTTTTAAAAAAAAAATAAGTTCCAGCTTTGTTATGGACTTTCACAACAAGTTTATCAATGTGCTTATTGTCAATAATGCTTATATGGTCTGAAATGTGGCCAGTCACTATAAGATGAGTGAGATACTATTATTATTTCTAAATACCAGAGAAACTTTAAAAATAAAATAAAATAAACAATTAAAACAAAATACAAAAAAGTTTAGTAAATAAAAAAAATAAAATAAATAAAATTAAAATTAAAATTTAATTAAAATAATAGTTAGATATAGCACTGGCCGAAGTGACATTTCCATTAATCTAGCTCAAACACTCTACTAACTTAAAGCCAGTGGAAAATTATTGTTATTTATTATTGTTGAGAGCAGTAAAAGCACCTTCTAAATAACTCTTTGCTTTTAGGCTACTCTAAAATCAATAAAGCATAGATATTTAAAAATATATATATATATTATTTTATGCTTAAACTGTATTGTGCTAGAGTAGTTTTGTGCACAATAAAATATAAATAAATGCCCTGAAAGAAAAAAAATGTATTTCTTTCAAATCACCAACTTACAAATTAAAACCATACAAATATGATATATAAGTACAAATATAATCAAAGCAAACACAGTAGATTATACTCTATTCAAGTCTTTGGCATGTAGTTGACAGGTTTAGCATGGTTCTGGTATTGAGTTATGACTCAGCACATTCGCATTTTGAGCCAATATCTTCCCTAATCCATCAACTTTTACTGAGCAAGTGACAAACCACACAAGCTTACGCTAATGTTCTGACTCGAGCAGACAGTTCTGACAGTCCTTTAAAACCACACGACCGAGAAACAGATCAACAAAACATTCAAAAACAATGAAATCACTCAAATCTGTTTCACACTCGAAGCCAGTAACCCAACACCACGAGAGGCCTAATCCCCGGGAATTTAGAGTCAGTCAACTTTCATGCTCCGACGGACATACATCAGCACAAGACCCAGGATGCTTCAACTACAAAACCATCACAGCAATTCTATATAACTATATAAAGTGTATACTGTCCAGAGAAATGTGAATGCATGTACAGTATTTGAAACTTCACCCTCTCTCTTTCAAATGTACCTCGCATCAATTAATATTGAATTACACACAACTACCCAATGAAATGCTCAGAGCTGTGTGTAATGACATCAAACTTCCTGGATCTCCTGCCATTACACACGGCGTGCACCACAGGCAGCTCTATAATGGGAACGAGGGGATACCAAGCCACTGCGCTGCCCGTTACCGTGGTGATGCGGCAGTCAGCGCACCCAGCATGCCGCATGGCTGACGCAGAATCCTTCCCAGCGCAGTTAAAAGCAAGCAGCCGAGCTCCCGAACACAGCCGGAGTTCAAGCATGAGGGCCCTCGTACAAAAGACCTGGCCCTTCCCTTCATAAATAACACGGCAAAGTTGAGGCAAAGAGGACACAATGGAATTCAGAACTTTGCATGCCATTCACACCCTGCTTAAAATCCACTCCAATCCCGTTAAACGGCTCAATTCGCTGCGTTTTCCGCCAGGATTCGATAAGTACCTTTGAGAGAGGTGATCTCGTGTTGGATGGAGCGGGCTGTGTCCATGTCACTGGATTCTGTCAGGCTGGTTTCCTGGGAGCGTGCGTGTGCGCGTGTGTGTGTGCTGAGCAAGGTCAGTCCAGTAAGATTTCACCAGCCACACTGCTGCAAGACTTCAGGATTCAGTTGTGTCCTCCTCTCGGCTAAGTCTGCAGTGCTGCTTGCTGACCGTGTGCTTTCTCTGTTTTGATCCTCTCTCTCTCGCTCGCTCACTCCCTCTCTCACACTTGCTCATTCCCGGTTTGCATTGAAACTGCGATGTGAAAAGTACCCCTCCCTAACTTCTTCCTCCTTCTCCTGCTTTCCTCCAGCCCATCCCATCCCCCCTGGGTCCCACGGGGTGCCTGAGCCAATCAGAATGCGGGGTAGGTACAAATTGTATCTGTTGATGTGACTTTTAAAGGTGGGAGACAGATGCAGATCGTACAAAGTAAAAAAAGAGAAAGATGTGAAGTAGTGAAATGCAAAAGAAAGAGGATGAGAATGCACAAGTATAGAAAGCGAAATTGAGAGAAATGCACTCTGGGAGCTTCTCTGTCTTCCCCTGTAATTTATCTAACCACTGATTTTTTTTTAGCCTGGTGTCTTAACATGATGCTTGGAAATGCTTTCCATTAAAACTATTTACAACCTGTCAGTTTTTAGCTAAATGCAGCCACAGATTCTCTTTATGACTCATTTAGTCTCCATATTTTCTACCTCATTCAGTAAGACAGCAGCCCAATGAAAACATGCTAGAACTGCACATACAAAAGCATCATTCTCACAAACTCGCTTGTGGTCTGGACTTAGATTCATATTTTTAGCATTTTCCAGTGCAAAATAAAAACTATTCATTTTATCTATGAATACATCCCATTTTTCTAGTTCTGTCAAACAATCGCAATTAAATGCATCCAAAATAAAAGTTTTTGGTGTGTATACTGTGTGTGTGTGTGTATATATTTATATATATAAATAAATAAAACACATGCATGTATATATTTAAGAAAAATATATGTTTAGTGTATATATATATATATATGTGTGTGTGTGTGTGTGTGTATATAAATGCATATTTTCAAAAAAAGTGTTAAAAACAAAACAAACAAGTAATGCACTGAATTCAGAAAACGCTTGTGTATTGTTATCGGCTCTTGGAAGCCTGTGAAAATAAGATCATGCAAATGATTAAATCATTGATTATCTGATCAATCAGTCTATTACTCATTTATATAATGCATGAGGCTCTTGTAAAGCTATTTAAATGTGAGAATGACCGCTCATTAACCGCGTGTTGATGTATGTGTGTCAGCTCAAAATGAAGGTGTGATATTAAAATCACTGTTGACATGTAAACACATGCACAAACAGATGAGCTAAGATCTAAAGCTGAGAGCGAGAAACCTTTCCAAACATTACGTGACACGATCCCTAAGATAATCAACAACAACAACAACCTCATTACATGCTCTATTTTTCATAATGAATGAATAAAGCAACGGAAAAGCATCACAGGCATAATTCAGCACATCTACAGTGACTCAGCAAGGAATGCTATACTGTGCTTCCTGCGATTAATGCATCTGCAAGGAAAAGTCGACTTTAGTTATGCAGCATAAAACAGTGCCACAATGACATCATCAGATCACCTAATCTTCTTTGCCAAAGCATTTTTTGATTTTGTCATCAGACTGTGTTGTTGGAATAACTGATGTGTGTGCACAATCAAAGCCAGGACACAGACTCTTCTCGGAGCTAAAACACACACAAACAGAGAAAAGCCCCACAGAGACTAGATGACACAGCGTTTTGAGAGCAGCCAGGCTGGCCTACTCTCCCTCTCTCTCTCTCTGACACACTCCCGTTATTCTATCTCAGTCTGTTTTCAGTGTCCTTTTTTTGCTCTACCTCTGTCATAGCCACAAGGCAGAGCACAAAGTGAAGTTCAAGGGGTTCAAGCTTGAAATCTGAACTAGAGGATATGACATTAAGGGCCTCTCGCCTATGAAATGTTTCACACAAGCATTGCTTCTTTTCATTTTATGACAAACAATGTTCAAACCAATAAGTGAATGAGAACTGAAACTGTAATGCTCCAAGATTACATAATGACCAACTTATGAACTACCATTACAGGTCTTCTAAAGCCATATAATTGCTTTCAATGAGTAACGGACATGAACGTAAATTGTTATTTACTGAAAATCTTCCTCCTATCTGTAATGATGCATTACCAATATTTTATTTTAGAAATATTTATATGCTAAAGATTACATACTTAAAGGATTAGTTCACTTTTGTCATTCAAGTTTTGTGCACACAATTTGTCATTCAAGATGTTTATGTATTTCTTCACTCAGTTGAAAAGAAATGAAGGTTTTTGATGAAAACTTTTTCAGGATTGAGTGAACTTAGGTTAAAACCACAATTTCAGTGTAGCTTAAATGATACCAGATGATGAGTAAGTGTCCGATCTAGAGAAACGATCAGTCATTTAAAAAAATTAAATAAAAATGCATATGCTTTACAAACACAAATGCTGGCCTTTCTCTGTTCTGCCATGTGCGTAATACTTGAAAAACATCATGCTTGAGTCAACATCCCACCAAGCTGCTGAATGCTGAAACGTGTTAATATTCTCATATTTCTGACATCAAGCACAATAATCTATTAAGAGCTCGTTTACAGCCTAGTTTACATGAATAGTCTGGGCATATTTTATGAAAGCATATCTAGGAACAATGAATATGTTCAGGAAAGTGTATAATCAGCTCAGTTATGCCAAAAATTAATAGTTTTCCTCTGAATTTCAGTCAGTATCTAGAGTCCTGGCCAGCTCCACTACATTTGATCTGCTCCAATAGTTAGTTTGCAAAAAGTAAAAAAAAAAAGAAAAAAAAAAGGCATGTGCCAAATATGTGTTGTACTGCTGGGAAAGAAGCCATTGCTTTGTTGTGATCAATACTGCACAAGAGCAGGTGGAGAATAAATATTGCACAGCTCTTCTTTGACTGGTTATTCACAACACTGAGAGGTCATATCACTCTGCATTCCTTCTTTTTCAAAGATAATTAGAATATTAAAACCGAAGCCCATCTTGAAACTCAAAAGGTTAGTCAAACTGAAAAAATCAAAACGACCCTTGTGTTCTGTAAGAGAGACAAAGAGCTAGATAATGAGAATTTAAACAGTTCTACCCTAAAACTAAGATAGCACATTGATTTAAACTGAAATCAATTTTACATCCACATTCACTGCTGTTCAAAAGATTGTTTTTTTAAAGTTTTTTAAAAAGAATTAATGCTCACCGAGTCTCCATTTATTCAATTAAAATAGTTGAAAAATGTAAATATAAGACACTTGAAAATGTAATTAATTCACGTGATTCAAGCTGAACTGTCAGCATCATTACTCCAGTCTTTAGTGTCACATTTTTCTAATTTGCTGAGAATATATTGTGCGATACCAAATACTGGACACATTTTTTCCCACTGAGTGTGTTGATTTTGATCCCGAAACACTTTGACCTGGGTCTTATTTTTTTGTCACCTCACAAAAGCTTGTAGAATTCAGCAACTTGCACGGACCTGTTTACTCTTTCACATGTAGATCAGTCATCCTGTCTTTCTCTCTGACCCATCAGCCCACTTCACACAGAGCAATGGCGTCGCAGGGGACTGTTTGGACGGTCCCCATAGATACATGTCAGACAGCAAACTGTCAACAAACACATCATTTACATCTCAAGTGTAGTGAGAGGTTATATTTAAACATGCATTCTTCTATCTATCTACTGTATCTATCTATCTATAAAATAAAAGGTCACTTGAGAGACCTTGATTTCGAGCTTATCTTCAAAAGGTTACACTGTTTACTAAGCAGGAGCTCGGTCAATCTGATAACTAGCAGGTTGACTATTTGAAACCTGTCTCTAAACGAATTTCTCAGCCCTAAGTACCGAATAGATGCATTCTGTGCTCACCGATTAAAAAGTTTTTCCCAATAAGTTATTGAGTCATCAGTCAAGACATATAAACACAAAAACCAAACATTCATCAGTTAAGAACAACGCCTTCCAAAAATCCCCTTAAACTTCTGTTCAACCTTTCATCAAAATTTCATCTTATTTGTGAGTCAGGCTTTTTTTTTTTTGTCAAGATAACATTATGAGATTTCCTGCTGACTCATATATCTTGTGTGATTATCACAAGAAAACAGATTTGTTACCAGATAACTGAACCATAGTATATCAAGAATTATGCATTTACATGTCACACAAAGAATGAACAAATTGTTTTTAGCAACTCATTTTTTTAATTCGTTTTGATTTTTTAAAAATTAAATATTATGTTTTATTAACATTTTCATTATTTTTTTTTTCCACATTTCATTTTTGTTCTTTTTTTTTTGTCTTTTCTTCACTTAATAATATGCAATAAACAAACTAAATTATAAAAAATAACAACAAATAAACAATGGGTTTAGGATTTTGTTAAACAAAACCAACAAACAAATAAACCGACAAAAAAATATATATGTGTGGCAATGTGGTTTTGGCCTGGTCATGTTTCTATTTTTCACTTTTCTAAAGTTATGTGTCAATAGTGAATTTGCGTGCAGTCTTTGAAAATCCTAAACAATAGTCCTCACATGGCATTCAGGACAAACTGATACAGCACTCCTGGCATCAGACTGGCCTAGCGTGCCACTGATCAAAGCTAAAACTGCTGCTCCACATGCCTTAGACACATCTGACACACTTGTGTATAGCCATACAAATAGACTTAAAGAGATAGACATCACATTTACAGTTTTGGGTGAACTATCTGCTGACCCCCAGGGTTTTAGAGATGTAGGTGACTTTGTTTCTTCAGTAGAACACAAACCGTTGCAGTCTGTCAGTCATATAATGGAAGTCAATGGGTACCAAATAAAGCTTGAAATCAGTCAAAATAAAACATACACAGACAAAACCAAATGAAACCCTGCCGCTCGTGACGATACACTGAGGTGTTAAGACACAAAACCATCAGTCTGTGCAAAAAACTGAACAGTATTTATATCATTATTTACTTCTTATACACCACAATTTCTGACTGTTCTGAGCTCATTCACAACATCCGGCATGTTACGCTGACACACAGATATATACACATAGATGCCTCATTAGTGACTGTTTATATGGGCTGTGATAAGTAAGGATCTACGTCTATATCTATGTGTATATATCTATGTGACCGGGTCACGTGCCGGATGTTGTGAACAGTATGGTTTCATTTGGTTTTGTCTGTGTATGTTTTTTTTTACTCTTAGAGCTTTGGAGCATTTGGTACCCACTGACTTCCATTTAAGTTAAAAACCTTCGCTTATGTTCTGCTGAAGAAACAAAGTCACCTACATCTCTGATGCCCTGGGAGTCAGCAGACAAACATCACATTCCCATTTTTGGGTGAACTATCCGTTTAACCTCCTCTTGCATAGACATCATCTTAGTCATCTTCCTTGGGTTTGTAATAAACAGGAAAATTACAATCTACTATACAATGACTAAACATTCCATGACTCAACACAATGAAGTGACTGAGATGTTTCTACAGCTCCCAGGTTTCTTGGTTCAAGTTTATGTGCAGTGTTAGCAGGCGGATAGGGAGTTTGTTGCAGATGCCCCTGGTATCCCAGAGACTGAAATTCCACACCAACAGAGCAAATTTTTAACCTACTGACAACACGTCCCAGACAGATAGCACATGCATTCTTCCTCAAGTGCGAGTAATCAGTCATCATCATCAATCATTAGCAGAAATGATCAAAAACAGGGGTTCCTGTCCTGGCTCCAAAAAGCGGAGAAAAGCGCTGGTATGCAGAACAAACAAGCTCAACTTTCCAAAACACACAAGATTAGATCAAGACATGGCTGTAAGCACCACAGACTTTAAGGGGCACAGTGACCATGTACTGTATATTACAAGACACATTAGGAATTTAGAAAGTCATAAATATACCCCAGAAAAATTAACATCTACAACTTAAGCTGCCGCCTGCAGACGTGGTGAAGAAACGAGAAGCAAACATTCTCTGGTTACCAATACTGACTACAAAGCGTGTCCATCCGTGTGTAAAAGCTTTGCACATTTTTTCGGACAAAAGCTTTTGACATCTGTTCTTATCTTTTTGGCATCAGCAACTGCACCATATATCATATTTTTGTTCAGTTTAGCCTCTGAATAAAATGTGTTTTTTTTCTAGCTATAATTTCATATATATTCACCAAGAACGTATGTGCACTGTTTTAGCACCTTGTTTAGTAAAGGATTTATGCTAATGAAGTAACATGACCATAATGATGCACTTTTAACAGCACAATTCCTCATCATGCGCCTACAGAGCAATACAAAATCCACAACGTAAATCTTTTCTCACAACCTACTTCTTTCCATCCTCTCTCTCTCCCTCTCACAAAAAAAAAACACATTTTCACAGTGTATTAAAAATATTCCCTTTCTATTCCAGTTCGGAACCTCGTAACTTCCATTACCCAAACTTTCCCTCTTTAAGACGTACATTCAGGCCTCGGACAGAAAAAACTTTCTCTGCACTCCCACACGCTGCTTTTCATTTTCCACTTTCAGTTACTGGCTGCTTGGATGTTAATACTCGTTGTAATGCTAATGTTTGTCGATCATGCAATTTAACTGCTTTTATTGTACTCAAATTGACCTAAAAAGGACAATTCTGTATTCGTTCTGAATGTTATTTAATGTAAACAGACTGTGATATTATCATTCACACATTCAGAGAGGGTGACTCTGTACCCAGGCTGGGTTTTCTAAATATAAAGAGCTGACTTTCCCAAGATGATCCACGTATTTCACACAGGAATGCTTAATGACATGAATCCTTATCACATTACAAAAAGTAATCCCTCAATACTCATTGGCCGTGCCATCATTAGGAGCTTCATTTGAGTCCTGAGCTTTACTCATGGGTGTATTTATGCTCAAGTGGGTGTGTCTCAGGACATACTTCCAGGAAACCGCATGCAAGAAATACTACAGAGATACACATCAAAAAATTTTTAACGTGTGACCAGCCTCAGTTCAAATCCAAATCTGTGTCATAAGTGAAGATACACTTGTGCATACTCACGGATGTCTGTATGTTCACATGTAGGCTTTTAGAGACACTATTTTAGAATGTAAGATCATGTTGCATAAACCTGATCCTGGCTGAGGGAGTAGAAGCGATAGAGCTGCTCCATATGTGGACGATCTAAAGGTAGCTCAATTAAAGCAAGGAAGTTATTCAGATCAAAACCATGTGTTTGGCCAGTTATGAACACAGATGAACTTTGCCAAAGACACACCGGTTGCTGTTTACCTTATTTCACACGATTACCCTATGTGATCCTCTTTAACGCGCTGAAATCTCACATTATAAACTGAAATGATGAGGTTTTGCTATGTTGGTACTCACCATATACTAAAATAAAGAGACTAGAGTTAAGGAGTTTTTACTTGTATGTATTGTATCAAATGTATTTCATATAAATGCTAAACATTCTTTTCAACAAAGAATCCTGAAAAAAGGCATCACAGTTTCCACAAAAATATTAAACGGTACGACTGTTCTTAACTTACAACTTTAAAAAAAACAGTATCTTGAGCACAAAATTAACCTATTAGAATAATTTCTGAAGAATCATGTAACTGCTGAAAATTCAGCTTCGGCTCACCAGAATAAAATACATTTTAATATATAATAAAAAAGAAAACTGTTCTTTTATTTGAAATACAATTTACAATATTACTGTTTTTACTACATTTTTTAACAAATAAATGCAGCTTTAGTGAGCAAAAGAGACTGTGCTATATGTATTGTTTTATCATTTTTAATCTAACCATAACAAACTCCTTAAAGGGGTTATATGATGTCATTTCTATTTTTCCTTTTCTTTAGTGTGGTATGTAGCTGTTTGTGCATGCATAAGATCTGCAGAGTTACAAAGCTCTCAGTCTCCCACAAAAGGAATTATTCTATCTAAAAGTGAAGGCTGATCCCTAAAATATCTCATTTAAACACGCCCCACATGTCTATGTCACGATGTGCTAATATTTGTATATTGCTGCATAAATGTTCACGCAAAGAAAGAAGGCGTTTCAGTAACAGAGTAATGTTGATGCAGTCATGTCAGGAGATGCTGTGTGTTTCTGTGATAATGCGAGAGCACTTTATTTGGCTTCTGAAAGTAGATGCAGTTAGGAATCACCTCTGGTCACAATTGACTTTAATAGGGGAAAAAAATACTATGGAAGTCAACGCTGACCCAAAACAGCCTGGTTACAAACTTTCTTTAAAATATGTTCCTTTGTGTTCACCAGAACAAAGAAATTTCTACAGGTTTGGAACTACTTAAGGGTCAGTAAATTCATTTTTGGGCGAACTATTCCATTAAAAATACTTGCAACAGAACAGCACAACCTAGATGTTAGAATCTGTGCAATGCATTTTATAGACAGTTTTGTTCACCTAGAATACAAAGAGATGTGAAAAGGCTATTTCTAAAAAAAAATAAATAAATAAAAATAAAAACGACTTTGCTCTGACAATCTGGAGCTTCTAAATCAGTGATCCAATCCAAATCCAATGTGTGGTTATTAGTATTTGCTATTGACTGTGCGTGGCGCAAGCCATTGAAATTAATGCATTAGTGCATTCCATGTCCTGTGTGTGTGTGTGTGTGTGAGAGAGAGAAAATAGAGTTAATCACAGAAGAGTCAAATCAGAGTCAATCTTGTGTACTGCAAATACATACAAGCACTGTGTCTGTCACACGACTCTGTTCCTCTTTCGGGCTTGAACTGATGAGACAACTAATGACATTAACTGTCTTACATCTATTTTAAAAGCTGAACTCGCGATTATGGTAAGGGGCGTTACATTTCTGTTGTGTGCTTGTGGGGTTCGTCCAATCACAATGCACTGTGCCAGCTGACCAATCAGAGCAGACTATGCTTGTCAGAAGGAGGGTCTTTTTAGAAAACAATGTGTTTGAGAGAGGCGGGGCATAGAAGAGCTACAATAATGTATTTGTGTATTTGTTTTTGAACATTAAAGCATGTCAACATATTCGGTTACACCAAATACTGATTTTTCAAATAGCATTGTATGACGACTTTAACTGAAATGATTTGCTTGAAAAAAATGCCACTTGGCCAAATGCTTTTTACTTCACTAATGTACTTCAGGAATTCCAAGAAGGCTTTAGAGGGGGCTTTGCCATGGTGATATCAGGTAAATCACACAAGGGTCAAAGGTTAAATCATTCAGTGTGAGCGTGCATACCAACTTAAGATGTGGCCAACCTAAAATTTAACAGTGCCTTGCATCTTTAACAAGGTACTCCTCCCACAAGGTCACCCCGGGTCAACAGCAGCCGTAAGACAGTCATCTATGGAACCTTTTGTTTGGTTAAGGTTAAAGGACGCACTCCGCTGATCAAACACAGGCTCCCTTACCAGGTAACCACACCATCTCAAAATCAGGCAGCTCAACAAGCCTTCCCTACTAGGGTCAAAGGTCAGTTTCTAGTTCGGAGACAGATGTGGTCAAACGTGATGTCATACCAGCCACGAAACCCGATCCTGCATCTGAAGAGAGCTGTGAATGTTTCATTAAAAGAAACCTAAATATAGGACAGGCTTCATTCTAGTTAAAATTAGTTCATGCATCTTATTTAAGAGACATGTGAAGAGTATCATGCTCATATGTTATAAACAGAAATGATACCAAAATATCCGCTGCGCTGCATTTCTATCCATCAGTACTAAACTGGTTCCACGGTGAGACACACACATACACCAACCAAAAGATCAATAATCTGGGGCATTTAAAATCCTAAAATAGAATAAATATTAATGTTACAGATTTGGCTCAGTGTAATTTGATAAACTATCCACTCTAATTCAATCAGCGTATTTCTTGGTCTTCTCTCTAAATCTGCCTCTTATCAGCAGGTGTCACAAAAACCAAAAACAACACAAAATGGAAAACTGGTCAGTCTCAGTGGATCATGAAACACTCAAACAGATTCACACTCAAGAGAGATTTTGGAATTTGCCACCATGTGACACTTCAAAAGCGTCCAAAGAAGACACAAAACATTTTACACTCAGATCACGAAGAGTTTATTTTAACAGGTTTGATATTATTATATAGGCCTTGCGCAATCCATCTAACATTTGGGATTCAAAGAGGGTGCAACCTGACATCTCGTCAGTAGGCATGCACCGACCCGATACTCAGTATCGGCTCTGATATGGTCATTTTCTGCCAGCTCAGGTATCGGTCATTAAGCATCAGGGACCGATCCAAATCCGATATTGTGCATATAGTATTCTGTTATTGCTAAGCACTATAAGCTAGAAAAAAAAATTATAGAGCACCATAAGCTAGTTTTTCTGCACTACATTCCAAGTGTTCTGAAGGCATTACAGTTTAATGTGAGGTAGAGATGAATATCTAAGTTCTTTATGAATGTATTTTACAACAATACAAAGAGCAATGTGTAACATTTTAGCAGATTCATTCCTACACTTATTCACTTTTATTTGTTCCCCGCTAAATAATGTTATTTTACAAAATGTTTAGATTTATTCAATTATTGTGTGCACACATTATTTTTCTAGAATAGCTTTTTCTGCTGAATTATACAATTACCTAGTTCATAATAGTACTTTTGTCATAGATAAATTTAAATATTTTTTCATTTATTTATTTATTTATTTTTTAAAATGAAGCTGTCTGTAATTAGTAGATTGTGTTTAACACACAAAACAGTGATGATCAGGCCAACACACAGGTGTGTACAAATTTTACATTGATTATATAAAAAACAAAAAAAAAACAGTGCTGTATCGGATCATATCATTATCGGTATGGGATCTAAATAAAAGAAATTATAAGCCAATCATCATTAAAAATTGAAAATGTTAATGGTGCATCCCTACTTGGAAGTAAACCCGGGTAAAGTAACCTGTGTAAAGTTTGCTAACACTAGTAATATAATTACCTGTATCTGGAAATAAATTAAACTAATGGCTTTTTGTTATAATCTATAAGTTGCTAGAATGCATACATATTTAGAAAATAAGTTGGTTTTGTGTTAAGTAAAATTATCTCCAACATTAGTTTTTGCATAAAACCCTTCTAGAGGATTCATTCAGACTCAGTATTCCCCGATGTTCAGACTTATGCTGGCCGTCAGGGTCCAGTTCTCCTCTACAATAAACAACTGGGGCGATATTTATAGATCTCTCCTCAGGACCTAGTCCTGCAGACATGGGGCAGAAGTGGGATTATGGGAGAGGATGGTTACACACTTAGGAACACAAGCCATGCGAGGCATTCAGTTTGCTTTGAAATATGTATTGTGAAAACGTCTTCACAAATATTATTATATATTATATTACAATTTAAAATAACTGTTTTACATTTTAATATATTTTAAAATTATTTTTTTTCCTGTGATGACAAAGCTGAATTTTTATTGTCTTCAGTGTCACATGACACTATCAATTTAATGCATCCTAGCTTAGTAATAGTATGATTTTTTTTTATATAAAAAAACTTTTAAATGCTAATGTATATACTTATGCTTTCCAGAGTCTGCTTAGATCATTCCTGTTCACAACTTGACATTGCATGCCTTATATGTAAAAATCAGGGTGAATATTATAAGATTTACATTATGAAATTCCAATAAATTAGTCAGCAAATCTGCACAAATGGGGTGATGCATTCTCCACAAATAAATGATTGACACTTGTTTCATGAGGCATGTGGTTTATAGACAGTCCCTTACTGTACGATTGAAGACCGTGACACACCAGGTGGGTTGAAGACGTCTGAATTAAACTGACCCGTCAGCATGTGTTTTAACAGAAACCGCTGTAGAACTCATGCCAATCCAAAGTTTCGGAGCTACTAGTGCCTCTAGGTTTAGTCTTTTGCAACTCTGCAGTCAAACACATCTGTGCCAATCAATATGGAACTGCTTATAACCCGACGCCAATGACGGAGCTACAGCCCCGTTCTCCAGACGCACACAATCACAGTCGCACATATGGTGCATTCACACACGGACAGTGACAGCCACGGCTCCACGAGTACCTTTATACTTCTCTCTGACGTTCTCGTAGGCTTGGACAAACTCCTGCTCGTCTACTTGAGCAGTCACGCTGGCTGGATCGTACATGGACATGGCCCTGGAGTGAGGTCAGGTCAATCTCTCGTCTGTTTTCCCTTCTTCTCTTACTCTGAGTCCCTCTTCGGACGTGCCTTCCTGACGACTGGTCTGTCAGAACAGACTGGTGTGTTTGTACAGACTCACTCTCTCCAGGCTGTGTGTGTGTGTGTGTATATGAGTAAGTGTGTGAGTGAGTATTCCCCCACAGTTCTGGCTCTCATTCCAGACCACCAGTACCACTCCCCTCCACAAGCTTGAGAAATACCAACACACACAGCACGGTCCCACCTCTTAAAGGCATACATGCAACACACACACATGGACACACATGAGCAACAGGCTGCTTCTAAGGACATCAAATCAGGTACAATAAAGCATTATGAAGGCTGCCAAAAATATAGATCAGCATGAATGGAAAGTCATTAGGGAAGTATGTAGTGTGGGTTAATTCTGGCTGTGACTCTCAGCAGGACTTTGACACTCTCACATACATTCGGATGTAATAACAACAATGTGTGAACATACATACACAAACCCTGGCATATACATGAGAATAACATTATGCTTAAAGGGACAGTCCACTCAAAAATGAATACTCTGTCAATTTACTCAACCAAAACTCGTATGACTATTTTCTGTGGGAGATAAAAAAGCACAACATTTGTACAACAGAGAATATTCTAGCTTGAGGTATGCCATGACTTTGATAAATCATGCAAGATCACAAAACAGTTGAAAGAAAGGCGTATTATACTACAACCATACCATTCAAAACACCCCTAAATCACCAAATTACAATTCTAGAAATCACCCAGCATACACTAAAGTAAAGCAAGTACCAACATTTTAGTACATATATTAAAAACAACATGCAGCGTTCAAATATTTATAAGTAAACATGGTTTACAAAGATGAAAAGATAGAACAAAGACCAAAGAAACACAAGAACAAATAAGAGAACAAACAGAACAAATTGCTTAGAACCAATGGCAGGTCTATTAGTTGAAATTTGTTTTTATCCTGTTGTTTGCGATCATTTTCACTACAGTATGTTTCTGTGGTGTGTACTAAGAGGATAGAATTTATTTATTAAGAGGCTAAACAAAAAACATTTTGAGTTGGCTTAGATGATTGGCTTAAATGTTTAAAAAAAGTCATATTTCAAAAATTCTGTTAGGGTCAGAAAGCTCTCGGATTTCTTCAAAAATATCATGATTTGTGTTCTGAAGATGAACGAGAGTTTTATGGGTTCAGAACAACGTATGGGTGATTAATTAATGACAGAAATTTCATTTTTGGTAACCCTTTAAATGCGTCACCGAGCACACAGGGTTGTTTGAAGACTTCATCCTATCATCAGGTAAATTAACCTGGTTCTCTGTAAGACCGGTCTTGGCAACAAGGGTGGTTTTGTAAAAAAATTAAAAATAAAAATAAATAAATAATTTTAGTATTGACTTGGGACCAATTACTGGTACTTTTGATTACTAGCAACTACACACAATGCTATAGAGAACACTTGACATCCAGATTTCCCTAGAAACTACTTAGCAACACCCTAGTAACCACCTAATCAACTTAAAAACCACCAAGAACACCCAATAAACAACTAACAATGCCCTGTACCACCCAGAACATTGTAGCACTGTTGTATCAAATGTTGTCAAATCCAGTTCTAAAACCTAAATTAAACTTAAAGATAAAATTGTGAAACATATCAGATTGTGGCAGCAGTGTGACAAAGTAATAACACTTGACACAGGAGCTGCCATTAACAGTACAATCTACACACACTTCCTGATAGGAAACCACTAACAGAATGGAGACCAAACCAGTTACGTGTGTGTGTGTGTGTGTGTGTGTGTGTGTGTTTTGAGAGCGTGACAGTGATTAAATAAGTAGAGATAGTGAGTGGGAAGGGAAGAGGAGGAAAAAAGCCCTTTTGTATGATGTATGTCCTGCCGCCTATCTCAGGAAGAACTGGAAAAGCTTCCTGAGATGAAGATGGGGTTAGAGGAAGTCAACTTTTATCACTTAAAAAAGCAATTAGCTTTTAAGGAATGAAGTGGGTGCGAGATGCAATTCTGCTGCTCCTTGGCCCCTTTCTAAAAACTAAATCAAGCTGGTAGCAGCTATGTTTGATGATTCACAGCCATCTTAAAAACCCCTAAAGGTCTCAAGGGGGCAAACCTACCCCTTACCAGAAGAAATCCCCTACACCAGATGTGCCCTCATTACGAGCATTCCCGAGGTGGCCACGATCCATAAACCCGTCAGCTCTTTTCCAAAACCCTGGATAATGCTTGTCAGTATTTGACATTTTAACGTCGCTGAGAAACTCTTTCTTAAACTACTGCAAATATTTTGGCTTCAGGAGCCATAAAATGTCAAAATAAATGCTGCTGACTATGCACACGCTTATATAAGAGAAGGGAGTATATTTCTGGGGGAAAAAAAAAAAATCTCCCTTGCTGCTTTGGAAATGCCATGTTATAAACTCTTGTGAAACAATTTAAATCATGCCTGATATATGTGCACAGAACACCTTTGCCAAATGTGGAATAAAAACAGAAAGTGCATGATTAATCAGGAGATTGGATATATGCCCTTAAATATTTAAAATGGATTATGCACAAATCATAGCTAGTTCATCAAAACTAGATTTTTTACACGCGCTGAAAGCACCTGACTGATAGGATGCCAGTGTGCTGTGGCTTTGGCAGGATGCTGCTATGTGGCTGAATTGTTTTTAGTGTGTTGCTAAGGTAGTTTGGGTTGTTGCTCAGCGGAGCGAGGTAAAAGAAACAACACGTGTCTATTTTCAGCATGCTATCCGAAGTATAGCAGCATTTCTACACATCTATACTGACAGATAGCTTGTCATCTACACTTCATAATCAGGTAATCAATAATGACATAACACTAATGTCTTCAGTTTCTACTTTACAGCAGCACTACAGATGTCTTTTTGGCCTAAAGAGCTGTTAATCTTAGTCTATGTGATAAGTATCACTCAAACTCTGCATGATTTGTTTGCAGGAAACGCTGTTTGAGCATAACTGTTCAATCCAAAACGCATTTCTCAGGTATTTTTGTTACTACTGACACCATGTGGTGGTGGTAGGACTAACATTTGGGGGATTTAGGACTATAAAATATAAAAAAATAGCATTGGTATGAATGATCTGCCACCATCTTCTTTATTGACTGCCAAAAATATAAGCAACGTTACACTTGCATCAATTCACTTAACCTGGACTACAGCTCATTAGCCAAAATCAGTATATTGATCAAAATTTAAACCCATATTGCTTATTGATTGACCTCAGATCTGCTTTTGAGCTATGGCATATCATCACTATATGAAATATAAAGATAATTGAAAGATAGAAGGTCACGTGCTTGACTACCTAAAATATCTGTAAATAATTCACTGGATTTTTGAGGTCCGGAGGCATGTGGAATCAGCTTTATGCTATTTATAGTTAATCGTGAATAATTGATTCATCCTGGTGTGGTCTCTAAAGGTTACAGATTTTCCCCAAGAACTTCCTGGAACCAACAATGTGAAAACATTCAGCAGTAGACTAAACAAAAAACTGCAAGATGGCAGATGGATAGCAGTCTGTCACACTGTACTATATCCACACGCGCTGATTAAATTCTTCATGACATAAATGCAGACCGTAGTAGTTCCTGTGAGGAGTAACTGGTAATCAGTTTGTGCTGTGCAGTGACGGCATGGAGGAAAGACTGGACACGTTAAAATTCAGATGCTGAATTCCTTCCCTCAACACCTCATGAGGATTATTAAGACAGGTCTGAATGCATTTTTATAGTATGACTGTAAAGACAAAAACGTTGCATGGGTAATGTATGAAACAAAAATGTATGCATTCAATAAATTAAATGTTTTTTTTTATAAAAAAGCAGGTTGTTGAGATGAAAATATCTGGTAACTATAACTCACTGTCACCCAGTCATTCTAGTTCAGTGCTTGCTTCTTCATGAAACCCATACAAATCACCTCTCTCACCTTTCTCTGATGTCTACACAAGTAAAATTCCAGGCATTTTAGAGCATTCTGCAGTGCTCAGTCTCGCCGGAGGCACCGTGTATGAAACCTGGCACCTGCAATGGGACAGCAGGCCAGAAATTCAGATCTGATGGTGAAGATTTGATAAAGAGCTAAATTAAAGTTGTGCAAACTGACTCATTGCTGCATTTGATTTTCAGCATGATCAATATTATATTTAAATATATCACTTTAGACCAAAAGTTTTCAAAAAAAGCATACTCAGCCCATGTTTACAGATGCTGTCACTTATTATTTAGTGAATATTAATAATCATGTTTACAATATCAAGGGATATATTTTTGTCGTAATTGAGCAGCACTACAATGAATATAAATTAGGCATTTAGCAGTGAAAAGCAAGCAAGTAGAGATGCTGACTAACTCATTTTCATAGTGCTAATTTACTGCCACAGGATGGCAGCCAAGTGCAGTTGAAACCTGAATTACCAAAAACATCCTGTGATAATCCAGTTTGTGGGCAAATGTGTATATTACTAGAAAAATGGTCATCTCTGCAAAAATAAAAATAAAATCACACCACAAGGCACTGCCAATAATGACCAATAAATGTGTGCCAGACATGCTTTAGAGTTTCCTGAAACTGCATCGAAAGACCACATATGAAACAATGGATGTGGTTCATCCAGACTATACACCAGTATCCTGCTTTCCACTGTGAGATAAAGCTGTCAAAGTACCAGAGGAAACTCTACCCTAATATTAAAGATTTATAGCACAGAGAAACAGAATCTTCTCAATAATGGTAGTATCATCCCTATGTGTGTGTAATGCAGATCAGAGAAACTGTATGAGATAAGAACACTGCAGTCCTGAGACCACACCCTTGCCTAATATTGTGTGAGTGTGTATGGTCTTATACACACACACACACACACAATAACTGCTGTGTAAGTCCTGCTACTGCAGCATGGCAGGGTCACACAAGAAACAGATTTACTGCAGGTTACTAGATTACAAACAACCACACAAGCATCTTATTAATTAAATAAAAAAGCAGCCTGTAACATGTTTCTGAACATGCTTTTCTGCAATCAATGTTCTACCGGGACATCCAGGGGTTGCTCCTAAGCCAAAAGACAAAAGCATCCTAAAACAGACACTAACTGGTGTCATACTAACAGAAAAGGCTATATTAAGCAAACATAAGAAACCAAAAGCAAGTCTGTTTTAAAAACGGAACTTCAACGGCACATCAGGTACCTGCCAAGCAAGTAACATTCCTTGCGCAAAGTGAACTGCAAGTCTGTGTGCATGATTTAAAACTGTTTGTTTATGCTAACACATTTAATAATACAGGCAAACACCGTGAGTGCAGACTCTAATACTTATTATCCATCTGTAAATATTTTTTGTGGCTAAAAGTGACTGGTAGACATATAGGTGAACTTGTATCTTACTGTATAATCTGTCATGTAACGATATTTAAATGAAATTTACATTCGTGTGTGCTTGAAGATCTTAATGCTAAAGAGCATCTTTCTCTGTTGACTGCCATTCAAAACCTTGCTGTATTCTGACTAAAGGTGCAGTCATATTTTTTGTTGTCTGGTAAATTTCGATAGCAATCCACACAGCTGGGAATTTCACTGCAGGATGATTTCATCAAAACGGGCCGATTTGTACAACGCTCATAGTTCTAAAAAAAGAATAACGTGGTGCCCCTCATAAACCAGGCATTTGTTGATCCAGTGGAGACATAATTACTGATTATCATGACTTAGTTCTGTCTTTTTACACGTCGTG
>JAUMHE010000072.1:14338633-14357161 GCA_032359235.1 Enteromius mattozi
AGCCTTGATGAGCAGAAGAAACATCTTTAAAAACCATTAAATATCTTACTGACCCCATATTTTTGAACGGTAGTGTAATAATACTTCGGAGGCTGTTTGTTCAAATAAATGATTAAAAACAAAAGCCGTTAAAGCGCTCAGGAAAGAAAGAAATTAATTTGTTCCTACGTTTCTGCCGGATTCACAAATTATATAAAAACAAAAGGATAAAACACTAACAGTCTTGTTGACATAAACAACACTTACAAGCACTCGGAAGAAGTAAAGATACTCTGCAGCCCCGGAGTAGTTGCCACACTCATACTGGAATTTAGCGTAACGGTACAGCGTATCCAAATATTCCTGACGAAACTGAGAAAATAAACAGAGAGAGAAAATCACATATATTTAGTTGTTAATTAGCTTCCCTGAAAATAAAAAGTATTTTTACATTATAGTTACACCAACTTACACCATGTTTGTCTGCTAAATATTCAAACAGCATCCTCCCGTCTCTACAGGGGAGAAAAAGCATGACTTTACATGTGTTACGATGCTTCCATAACACAATAAAGAAATGATATTTGAATGTGTATGATGACAGCAGACCTGGTGGACTGCATCTGTCTCTGAGTCTCTGGATCTTCGAACATCTTCACAATAGGCTCAGTTTCAGACTGGAGCTGCTTCAGCTGCGCCACCACTGTGGTTCTTTTCTCCCTCAAAGCTGTAGAGTAAATGTAACTTACAGTACTGCACTCTATATCTTCATTATTGACCTGGATATGCTTTTAATTAAATCTGTACTCGATGTATATTTTTGGTAGAAAGGGAAAGCACTCACAAAGTGGAATTTCTTTGTCAGGATACAGGTTTTTATATACATCCATGGCAAAGTCCACCATGTTAGTGTCGCTGAGAAGATCCAGCTTCCCTTGGAGAAGTTCTTTCTCATTGTAAATCTGAGAAGACAATAAACATTAGATTTAACAGCACTATATCAGGTTTTCTTTCTACTCTGAAGAGGAATTGTGCAGCATAATGCTTTGAAATTGTACATTTATACTGTCATTAAGGTATATAAAAAAGATATCTGATATTAGAATAGTATTTTTACACATACCATAATAATTAATGACAATATTAACGTTAACATTTATAAAACCATGTTCCTATAAACACAATAACAGTGTGCCTACTGTAGAAACACAAAGAGCTACAGAATAAGAGTTCATGCTTTAAACACGGCTGATCTGTCAGGAACTAAAATAAATATATATTAAATGAAATTATGTCTATAAAAGGTAATTTCTGTTGGAAAACAGATGCTTTTTCCAGATCAGCTGATTATTCGCCACACGTGGTGCTGTCCATTTAGCGATTTAGCGTCCATAATCAAATATATGTAACCGAACAATAAAGTAATACTTTACGTTACTGAAGTGTATATTACCTCCTTGACAGACAGAAATTCCAGCAGCGGAAAAACCAAATGCCGGTCTAGAAAATGCGCGATCTTGGTGGTCAGATCGTAGTCCGCCATTTTGGAAATGAAATAAGCCTTTAAAAAACTTTATTTACACACCGAAGCAGAACAGTGACCTGCTGCACCTCACAAGCACTGTCAGCCGGAAAACTGAAAATAATCACTCATACTTTATTAATAGATGGTTATTGTTTTGTAAAAGTCGTCTTTATGGCATTTTAATTTCTTTCTTTTTTTTTTTTTTGATGAAAATAAGCTATATTGAATGTATAGCCTATATGCTAGCTTCCTAAGTCATTCATTTAATTCATCAAATTATTATATGTGTTTAGCAATTCAAATAATTTTACAAAAGGCTTTACCAAATGTTAAAAAGGTTAAATTCTGACATGCATTCACACATTTTATTTACACAATTTGCAGGAAACACAACAGGATGGAAACAGAGCTAGCATTGAGAATTAGCTTTAAGAGAGGGTGTGTTGTGAGATCGTGTCCACAAAACAAGCAACCTGTTCTGCAAAGAAAAAGCCCAAAAAACAATTTTCCTATACTGTAAGCAAAAATTAGGCGACCTGTTTTTCATTTCCCAAAGGATTGTGGTTCGGCCAGAAGATTTTGTCCTCCGACACTTTCTGTGTAAATGTGCGCTCACAGAAGATATAGGCTTCACATGAACTTGCGTGACAAAATTTCCAACTTTGAATAAATTAAAATGATTCACATTTGAAGATTGTTAGAGAGTTGAGTGTTTTATTCATTATATGACCATTCTATATTGTGGGTAGTGGTACATTTGGTAGCCTACCACAAAAACAAAGTCATTATTTTTTCAAGTGGTTATGTATATATTTTTTATTATTTTAATTTATTATTATTCTTTACTAATTGTTATGAATTACAGTCCATAACAATATAATAATTTTTTTAAAAAGTTTTTTTTAAAAATGTCAACTCTGTTACCAAACCATATTTTGTCTTTACATTGGTAGAATTATCTCTCAGAATTGTGTAAGTTACAGGAAATGATGTCACTTTCACTTACTGATAAGATCTGAAGCACTGAAAAGTATCTGTGCTCTCTCTGAGAAAATATTTTCATCTAAAAACTTCTTACACCGAGAGTTATTTTGTAGAAGATCAACTCTGTTACCACAATATCAAAAGGAAAACAGAATTTATTACTGATCTCACATTGGGTTATTTAAAGCTCTTTTAATCATGTTTTCATTAGTGTCATGTGTTCTTAGCATTTATGGAGTTTTTGGGGAAAAAAAATAAAATAAAACTGTCAATTCTGTTACACTATTATCAGCACTGTTACTCTACTTTGGTAACAGAGTTGAATGAAATGAACCTGCAATTATAGAATCACCCATATGTTCAAATGTATTGCAGGAAGGACCCAGAAAGTATGGTTTCCATGGTTATTTTGCAAAGGTTATTTAAAATCTTGATCCAAAAGTATACCTACTTTAATAAAGAAAAAACAAGAACTCAAGAAAAGAGTGACTCTCTTTATGATGGACATATCATCATTCTCAGTTAATTGCTGAATTTGTCACGGTCCTTGCTCTGTTAAATGCCACAATACATCTTTTGATGTTTTTTTTTATCTAGCATTAAATTAAAATATGCCAAAACTTTAAAGAGCTGATTTTAAAGTCGATGCGTCTGAAGAAACTCATCTAATCTAGTGTGGCACATTAAAAAGAGTTTCAGACAGGAGGTGATCTAAGCAACTCTCTCCAAAGCCACTGGGCTAATGAAAAATATACTCAAGATAAGAGTACATTAATTATAAAATGAAATGATAAAATCTGTGGTTTATTTCCTATTAAAGTGTCATTAGTCCAGAGTGATAGTCTATTTGGATGGTTTCTGTATTAGATAGCCTTGCCTGGAAAATGGGCTTTGTTGCAGATCACAGGCTATTAATTGAGACAAATTAAAACATATTATGTGAAGATATTAATTTGTTCCCCAGTCTTGCAGAGTAAACATGTCCTGTATGAGATTACACTATACACTATTAGTCATCACAATAAATATTTAAATCCATGCTGAGTAATCCCATGATAGTCTTCAAGCAGAGATACAAATTTATTGCAGTACTGCTGTGTGTGATTTTTTAATTCTTTGAATGGATAAATTATGGTGCACTGGAGACACTGAATTCAACATATAATGAAACATTGTGATGTGGAACAGAAAGATCTCCATGGTAACTCTTGGTAACTTATGGTAACTCAGTTATTCTGATAAATGTGACAGATCATCCATAGCCTTCATAACAGCACAACATCAGACTCACTTTTAATCGTGCAGCATGAAAAGCATGAGGGGGTGGGTAATTCAGTATTCACAAATTATATGGCTATAAAGGGCTCATTTAGCAGAGAGAGCACGAGAGAATAGAGCGGAGACAGACTGATCTGCATCACAAAAGAGGTCGGGTTTAACTAACCTGTAACGGAGCTGTACTAGATAGTCTCAGTGCTGCTCCACCTCATTAATCTCACTTCTGTTTCAACTCCATTGTGGGTATTTTTGCACTGGCGATTTTATCACTGCTTCTCAGTAGCACTTTCCACTTTGCCTCATAAAAGCACACGGGTTTGACAGATGGCTTCATTTATTCTGGACAACTTCAGGAGCAGGCTGAAGGTGCTCCATGGAAACCAAACCGTGGAGGGGGTACTGCTCGCCCAGAAGGTGTGGGCTCAAGATTTTGTCCTCTGGCATTGAGGGGTATCACTGACAGAAGATCATCCTTAAGGGACAAATAAATAATCCATCCGTGCATTTGGTTGCTAGAGTGAACAGACTCCTTGGGGAAAAGGGTTTGTCTGCCTTGCTTGCATATCTCAAAAGCCTAGTGGGTCATGAGTCATCAGCCAAAACAGAGCAGATATAGGGTCTTTCAAAAGCGCTGACTCTCTGGCGGTGCAGTCTTTTAATCTAAATCAAAGGATACTGGGTGACATGTTTGATCGAGCATATTGCTATAAAAAGTGAAGGAAGCAGAGTTTGATGCTCTGGAGAAAAAGCAGAGATCTCTGTAACTAAAAATGTTTACTGAGCCCTTGCATCTGTATTGAGCACATGACTGTGTTTCTGCAGCTAAAAGCGTAGAAATTCCCTTCGGCTGAATACTACTGACCTTAATCTGAGTAACCTCTTGATATCAGACACTTTCATTCACAAACAAAGGCTGATATAATAATGAATAACTATTTTTTTTACAAGCAGAAACCTAAGTGTCAGTTTAAAGCATTCCCTGTGTGTGTTGGAGGTGGAACACCCTTACAAAATTTATATAGGCTATAGGGTAGTTAAACTGTAGTAACCACAAATTAGTCATGGTTTTGCTACACTAACCAAACACTGCAGCTGTGGTTGCCAGAATTCGACCATAAAAATTACGGTAACAAACTGTAAAAAACAATTTACGGTACAAAAAACAGCAACTTGCTGGAATTCGGTCGTAAAAAATACGGTAATAACGTTTTAGGTGTTACGGTTTTAAGTTAAATTTACAGTTAAATACCGTAATTTCATTAACTGATATAATGTTAATATACCAACCTATTAAAGTACTGAAATTTGTTTTGTATCTTTGAAATACACTGATAAGCACCAAATGCAGGTGGTGATGAGAAAGTCACATGATGAACCAAAGCCCATCACAAGCAGCTTTTAAATATGAACATATATAGAAGGAGCTCAGAGTCATTCACACAAACACTAAACACCATCATGATGAGACTCCTTAAACTCAAATATACAATAAACATTCAATTAACAACATTATATGTGACACACAACCCTGATAAATATAACCGATAAGAAGAAAAAGAAAAAATATCAAATTCAAACTAGATAAATAAGTTTGCCATGATTATAGCATGATTTGCATGTTACTAGCATGATTAGCTAGTTACTAGCACGTTGTTAGCATGATTAGCTAGTTACTAGCATGTTGTTAGCATGATTAGCTAGTTAATAGCACATTGTTAGCATGATTAGCTAGTTACTAGCATGTTGTTAGCGTGATAAGCTAGTTATTAGCATGTAATTTAGCATGATCAGCGTGTTTCTAGCATTATTAGCATGTTGCTAGCATGATTTAGATAAATTAGAAATAGTATTAGATGGAGTGGAAGCTTAAAGGAGTTTGAATGGGTTAGAAATAGTACATAGAACGGAGTCTGATTGAGTTTAATTGGCTGCAGTGTGTTTAGATTTGAATGTTGACAGTTGTAGCTGGCAGAGTCTTGGCTCATCTGAACATTCAGTGAATGGGAGTCTATGGGGTTTTTATGATTTTTAATCTTCATTTTTATGAAAACCGTAAGTCGGATCAGTCTGAAAAGATAAAGCACACCCCGTGAGATCAGTCTGAAGATCTGGGCCGAGTTTGGAGTCTGTGGAGTTGGCGAGGTGTCTGATTTGCGAAACAAATGAACCTGTTGTTTTGCGTGAATCAGTAACACTGCATACAAAATAGCGGGAGATGCTACCAAGTTTACATTTTATATGCATTATATGTTAAATAATTTTTATTTATTCTTTTTTTTTAAAAGATGCCGCAGTGTGTGATGTCATATTTTGTACATTTCAGTGTCTATAGAAAGTCTTCAGCTAAGCCTACGTTCACTGTGTCAACTGCATGTACTTATAGGTATGAGTCCCAAAATGTCCTGTTGACACAGCAGCTCTATTGTGACTATCACCTGTAACCATAGCGACAGTGACTAAAGTAATATTGAAGATGACAATCTCCAAAACTACAAAGTCTTATTACACTTAACATGACGAAAGTTCAATTGAGGCATGATTTCATCTGTAAAACCTTAATTAACCAATGGCAGCTTTTAGGATTTGAGTCACACACAGACAAAACTCTCTGGAGTAGTTGTGATGAAGGACAGATGACACACAGCTCAGTTATTGGAAGTAGATGCGTGTGTGTGCAATGCAGAGCAGCTATCTTGCACGTTGTGACAAGACAGACCATTAGTTGTCGAGTATGGTTCACACAGTGCAGGTTTTGTGAGTGCTAAATGTACAGATGAGAGTTCAGTCATAGAATGGGGTCGTCACATAAATATTAATAACTGATAATGTGTGAACGCAACTGCGGTAATGACTCAAAAACGGAACTAACAACTGTATTCTGGTGCTGTGAATGTGGCAAAATGTGTATTTACACCATTATCAATTAAACGCTTTGGCTGTGTATTTATATGACAACGTCTTAGGGGCCTGAAGACACCAAAATTTTAACGTTTTAAAAATGATACAGTTTTTGTTGTGGATTTGTGACATATGCATGTGTATTGCATGTTCATCGTACTGTTATGTGCGCAGGCGCTTAGTGTTTCTTAACCAACACTGTAAAAAAAAAAAAAAACATTACGGTAAAAAAACGGCAGCTGTGGTTGCTGGAATTCGGTCGTAAAAAATACGGTAACAACATTTTAGGTTTTAAGTTAAATTTACAGTTAAATACCGTAATTTCATTAACTGATATAATGTTAATTTACCAGCCTATTAAAATATTACTGAATTTACCTATTGCTGAAATCTGTTTTGTATCTTTGAAATACACTGATAACTACCAAAAGCAGGTGATGATGAGAAAGTCACATAAAGAACCAAAGCCCATCACAAGCAGCTTTTAAATATGAACATCTATAGAAGGAGCTCAGAGTCATTCACACAAACACTAAACACCATCATGATGAGACTCATTAAACTCAAATATACAATAAACATTCATTTAACAACATTACATGTGACACACAACCCTAATAAACAGAACTGATAAGAAAACATTAAGAAGAAACAGAGTTATTTCAAAGAAAAAACAACAAATTCAAAGTAATGCAATGCAGTCAATTCTGGGAATGTCAGTTTATGGTTTTTCCTTGTAAATTGTAACCATTTACCAGGTTTATACCATAGCATTTTCACAGTTTTTTACCGTTAAATAATCATGCCAATTTAAGTGACATTGCAAAAGGAAAAAGTTTTCATTGTAATGTAAACACATTCAGTGAATTGTGTGGAGTCACGTCAAAAGCCAATAGAACCAGTCTTGATCTTGATCCAGTCTGGATGTGGCACAGCACTATGCTTCAAGCTGCTGACAATAAATGATAAATGGACATCCAGTTCTGTTTTGTTTTGACGTAGCTACTCCATAAGCTTGCACAACTTCTAACGGATTTGGAACACTGTGAACTGAAAACAGCTTCTGTGACACATACTTGAGGTTCAGGGGACTTTGCTTCTTCAGTGTGCTTGCTGAGTTGTTTTTGTTATGACATTGCGTAATAATAGATAGTCTCAAAGTTGAAACCTGAATTTAATAATAGCCTTTATTTGACTTATTTGTCTTTTTACTAACATTTATTTCTTATTATACCTAAATATATTTTATCGTGAAACCCAGCAATGTGTCAGGTCATAAACACTTGCATTTACCTGTGCTCTGAGCACTTAAAAAACCAGATCAATACAGAATGGAAACGTCTCATCTTCTTGCCTCCAGCCTTATTGACAAAGCCTGAGATGAACCTCGCATGAAGCATAATAGCAGCATAAATCAAAAGAAAGTAAGTAAAGCTTTCCCACAGCGAGATTAATCTCACTTTGCTCTCAGTGTTAAATTATGCATCTCGCAGAATTATGGGGCGCAGGTTATGAAGTTCCCCTTCTGATGCAAACGTCCACCCACATGCTCAGCTTTTGAAACTCCCAACATGATAATGTCACGAGTCAGCGCTTTTCATTCACCGCATAAAAGGGAGCGATTTGCACATATTGTCTAACAGTTCACCTGGCCTGTTCATAAAAAGCCGAAAAGACATCACTGTCTCCAATATTGTGCGCCATCCATCACTGTCTAGAGTCCATATGCACATTAATGAGTTCTCCAAAGCAATTCCCCACTTTAATTTGGTCTCTGGTAAACCGCAGAAGCCGTTTCAGGGGGGAAAACATCATTTACGCCACTAGCACTGCTTTGTAATGGATGGGAAACAACCAGCAGAACTTGTTTTCTTTGAGGCTTTAAATTAGAAACACAAAGTTAGACTACGTTAACTCAGCAGCAAACCTCAGCAGTATTGACTCCACAACTGATGTTACACATATTCAAACCTCAGCAGGGTTCTTTCCTTAGCAACAAGGGAAACTTGGTTTCTATGGATATGTGCCCTTAACAGGACAGGAGAGAGAGAGAAAGGGACACTGCTGTGTGGGCGATGCAAACACGATCCCAGCTGGCTCTCATTAACTCAGCGACCAATCGTTGCAGATCCATATGTATGCTGCGTAACGACAGGCACAGGAAGTCAACAAGGTGAGCCGTTCACAGACGCACAAATGCTCGCAGGATTTTTGCAGGAAGTTCAATTTGAATTTTAATGGCTGAAGAGTACCTGCTCTGACATACTTTCTCTTTTCACTGAAAGAAAGTGATGTGGCTTCGCTTTTTGCATCGCTGATGTCTTTTGTAAGGTACGCTTCTTTTGTTAAAGCATCACCTGACAGCCCCCCAACTCTACTTTTCCATGCTGGCATGAGGAAGGTGCCACATCTCTCATGGGACTCATTACCCGAAGAATACGGTTAAAGAAAGGATTCTGGAAAGGTTGTTGCTCAGCGCCCCTAACATCTTCACCATCTAAGTATGAAAATAGCATTGGCAGAAGTGAAAAGAAATGCTCGATTTTTATTGACTCGTGACCCACTGTTACGGAGTTCTGGCATCAATAGTGGAGAATCGTTACAATTAAAGCACTTCACAATTGCACAAATTTAATATTATTTTTCTAACTGGCTTAGACATGCTATTGGTTGTAATTAGTGTTATTAAATATGAGTTCTCATTATTGCTCATAATTGATCAAAACTCCTGTCCCTAAAATAGACACGTTCATGCTTTTTAAGTGGATAAACTGGCAGTTCATAACTTGGGGGTGGATTTTTATGAATTTGGGAGGAATTCCTGCATGGCAGTGTGCTAAAAGCCACTCAAAACCAGCTAAATCTGCTTGTGTTCCAGTGACGGTTATTCTTAGTGCTGCACCTTCACGTCTTTTTCTAAAAATTTAACATTTTTGTATGATTCACATAAAAATTGGTGTGAAATAATATTTTCCTGTAAGATTAGGTGCCATTTTTTTTTTTTAATGGGTTCTCAATTCTGTTCCTAAACAGAAATAAGAAAATCACTTTCTGCTGCGTTCATCATGAAAATGTGGAAATTAAAGCTAAAAATGACTCATTTTTGTGTTTTCATTTATCCTTCAGTGACAAGCTAACAGCCTTAACATAGTGCTTTCTGCTTCCAAAAGTGTACAAATCTAATTTGAAAGCAGCAACATGTAAATGTAATCAAATGATGACTGACTTGGCTCTTTTTGAGTTTTGTTATTATAACACTGAACTTCTGCGAAACTCTCTGCCGCAGTAGGTCACAGTAATACATCATCAACGAGGCACAATGAGGGTCCCAGAAATTATCTATAGAGCGCTGTGCTTTTTCCCCAAGGTGCCTTTATTTCCGCCACCTAATTTGAGAAACTGCCGCTGATGTTGCTCTGTCATAAATTCAGATCTCATTGAAATAAGCACGCCTGCTACATTACTATGACTTTCTGTTTCCTGTGGCCTTGTGACTAAGGCTTCTGACTTCATTCTTTGGTCTCCCTGATACACAATGAGCCTCCGAATCAAAGCGATGAATGATGAACTAGTGCCTTTTCACCGGAGATACTTTGCTTCATGGTCGCTGATTTTTTGTACATTTTATCTTCACTGTTGCTATGCAACAAACTCTAGGTAACAAGAATAATTTTGTCGAACAGGCCATTAAACAGCACGAGCGGCGAGGATTGTCCAAATGACGAATAATTACCAAGCAGTAAAGAAACAGCAGAATGCATGAGCTGACGGACGGGTCACCCACATGACATATAATTGACAACTCCATCTGTATCTCGCACAGTCTGGACTTAATGACATCTTTTCACTCAGACCAGCTTGGGCCGGTTTTTTATCTGAAGAATAAAACGAGACGATATGTTAGGATGTCACTGCGCCACAGGCAATTTATGATATGGCACAGCTAGGAGTTGTACTGTGTGTATGTGCACACAATGACCGTATTTTTGTCCCTCGAGACGATGTCCACACCCACTGCCTGACCCATACTGACCCTTTAATCAATTTAGCCCCATTTCCTGATGCCAGCGGCCCTAAGTGATTGAGTTATTATACAGAGTGCTGGTTAGAAAGTATTAGACGGAGAAAAAGGAAACCAAAGAAAGATGGAGACAGCCAGAGAATGAGAAATGGCATATAAATCAGTTCTTATTTCAGCAGACGTGGTCATGCATTGTTGACATTTCAATAATTGCTATCCACACCTCTGTGTGCAACCTAAAAATACATGACATATAAAAATATATGCGTCTTCCTCTCCAAACCCCCCCTCTATTAGTCTTCACCCATATCAAAAGCATAATTCTGAGTTCGTTTTACGGTGAACCATTAAGCTTTATTAGAACCACAGGTGATGTTAGGAGCATGCAGATTTAATAGCTGCAATTTTCCACAAGCATTTGTTTAAACGTCCAACGATACCCTTAAGTAGGTGTTCTCATGCAAACAGACACTCGAGGGGTGTGCCGTCACGAAGAAATGGGATGAAAAGAACACTGGTGTCAGGAATCTTTGCTGCAGTGCTGGTGTATAGTGAGGGATAATCTGATCCGGCCCTCGGTAAGCGTTTCTGATGCGGACCGCACTCCTCAGCAGAAGCACCAGCAGAGCCTACTGCTTGCTCAAAGCCTCATGGGTACTTTTTTTTCCCTGACCTGCAACCTGAGGCTTATATGCCTAGATTTTGCTTCGTTGTTAAAATCCTGTGATTATTTAGTCAACTTTATGTTGTTCCAAACCAAACCAAAGAACTGTTTATACACTACAAAGAATGAAAAGGTTCTATCAAAGCCATTTACTTTTACTCGTACTCTGCAAAACACAAGAAGTAATTAAAATAAATGTCTCATTTTCTATTCATTCAGTGTTTTTCATTTAGACCCAATTGACTTCTATTGTGTTAACACATCGTGTTTTGCAGACAAAATAAAGTCATGTAACTTTCGGAATAAGTAAATTTGATTTTAACCTTGTGGCATTGGTTTGTCAATATTAGGGTTAATTCTCTTTACTTGTTTTTGACAGCTTGCGCTTTGGGGGATGAGAACCTACACAATGCTTTTATGAGCCTTTTGCTGCGGTCTGCATTCTGTTCTTTCGGGTCATTACGTGTTATGATGTGTGACTCTAATGGGGTTAGTTGCTATTGGGAAGGAGAAACATAGAGCAGTCATTTCCCACGAGACTCCTCTAGTACACGGGCTCACTGATGAGAGAGAAAGAGAGAGAGACATCTGCTCACACATTTCCTACATCCCATGTGCATTAAAAGCACAGATATTCTCTAAATAAACTAAGACCGCAAAATTTAGTTCAAACCTCACTGGTGCACACTCACGTCACCTGTGCTGTTGCAAAGCTGTGTATTTTTATGCAAATGTGAATGCAAATATATAAATTTGAGTGGCTTCAGAGGCATTGGAATAAATCTCCATCCCTCCTGATTGGAGAGAGGTTTTCATACAATGACTGATGATTAAGTCAGCTATCAGACATGCCAAGCCAAGCTAAAAAAAAGAAGAAGGAAAAAGCCTTTTTCTTTTCCAGTGGCTAAATATGACACAAATGTACATTTGGTAAGTTAGTCGAATTATCCTACAACAGTAAAAATATGCATACTTAAAAAACAGAGGCTTATATAACTGCACTTGTAAAGCATGCTGTATATTTACATGAACACATGTTTTGGAAAAATGCACAAGCTCACACAAATATATTTTTTCACATAAACAGGACTCGAGTCCATGTTGGTATGTTACATTTTGTCCATTAAATGCAATGCAAAAAGTGTAGAATTTTGTATAGATTGGATCCTTAAGCTTTAATCATTATAGTCAAGTATGTTCAAGTCAAATTTAGTAATAATTTAGCCAATTTTGATGTTAATAAATTCACAATATTGTTGTATGTTTTACAGTGTGTCATCCTATCACAGTATAACAAAGCTGCTTTGTCCATGTTTTCATATGGAGATAACAAGTCAAGATGCTCAGCTTCAACTTAAGACTTCAACAGGACCTTCATCTTCATCAAGGGACAAAAGCGAAGGAGCACCGGTCGGGCTCGCACCACTTCTAAAATTCATAGAGCCGTAGAGTCTGGCTTGGTGCTTGGAGTAAGCGAATGCTTGTCTCCTGATCATCTCCCCTTTATACATGGAGATCATCAAAAGGGTTGACAGTACCACACCACCGAGTGTGAGGAGGCACAGTCCTGCAATCACACACCTGTCCAGGTGAGCGCCCACCCGGGCGTTTTCTCTCTCCAACCGCTCCATCTCCCGGGCAGAAACGGTATCGGGATTCACCTTGACGTCACGTGGGACCGTGTAGGAGATGACAACCAAGGAAATCCCAGTAACTAAAAAGGTAACAGCACCTATAAATCCATAATCCACTGACTTTTCTGTTGAATCCACCATGAAATCGTCAACGGACAGCAGGGAGCATTCCGGGCCGCCTTCTTGGAGCTCTTTAGAAGAATTCCAACTGAAGTTGTCATAGTTGGTCTCCTCTGCTAACAACTGACTGTCTTTATGGTCAGTAAAGTCAGCCACGCCAGGAAAAGCTGTTTCGAACTGTTCATCGTAACATACCTCGACTTCTTCATCAAATCCCCATTCATTGAGTTTGCATAGTCGTCCAATTGGCAGAGCCGCTGTCCATGGTTCTGAAAGCCTGTTCGCCTCATTAACATTCTCCTCCAGATACGCCTGGCAGCACTCTTCATTGGAAAGGGCCCTTTCATCTGCACACACTGAGCGATGACTTTGCTGGTGTTTTAGGGACCAGTCAAGGTGATCGGTCTGGACAGCGTCTTGACCACAAAAGAGGACTTTAAGATCAGCCATTTGAACTTCTATTCATACGTTCATCTCATAGCATGCTGGCTATAGTATCCCTGCAGTATGACGAGGAAGACAACCATCTATGAAACCATTTCATTTTAAATACAACACAAATATTAAATACAACACAAATATTTGAAGGAAAAGGAATACAATTCTGGCTTTTAGTATAATTTGTCAAAATATCAATTACAAAACTGGAACCAACAGAGCTACCAGGTTCTGTTGTATACTTTAATAGCCTATATAACATCCGTAAGAGAGAGAGAGAGAAATGTGTTTTCTGACCAGTTGGGAAGGGTTTGCAACATGCTACTTATATTGGACGGAAAATGATGACACAATGTTTAGGTTTTATGCTTTTCAATAATACATTTTTGCACGATAATTAAAATATTCCTGTCAAAAAGTGATAGCTACGTGACATTTACACTGTTTACAAATAAGTTATACATTTCTAAACTTCTTTAATTCGAAGCAGCAAATATATTGCGATTATATGAAAGATTTTAAAGTCTATCCGACACGTTTTATCGTAAAAGTCGATATTAACAATACTATTCAAGTAAGGAAAATATTTTCAGCTAAAGGGTGAATAATTACTTTTGATGTGTATAATTAGTATTTAGCGTCCTTTTCACTACCGAAATGTTCCTAAAAGTGCGTTTTAACCAATCAACAATACTTGTAAATATTCATCTCAGGAGCTAAACGACGCCTTAACATCAGCACCGAACAGAATAGTAAAGCGTTTCCTGGTTTTCAGTCTCAAAAAAAAAAAGTAGTCAGTATGAAAAGCTGTTGCCTGTGTTATGTCTCATCTGTTTTGCCGTCTTTTTTGTCACCTTAAACTCACAGAAAATCACAGCATCGCCTACCTTCTCCAAGCAGCGCCTCGCTGGCATTCCTGCAGGGCTCGCGCTCCGTTAATTAAGCGAAGCTCGTCCTGTTCCACCCGCGCGCTGCGCGCCGCACTCAGGTCGCCTCGACGCTCCGCGAGCCTCTAAGACGAGCTGCACAGACGAGGAGAGGAGGGAGGAGAAGAGAGGGAGGTTTACTAGTGTCGTGGGGGAAAGTAAGTCTGATCAAACACTTTCGAGCTGTTCTCCTCGTGAAATTTATGTCTGTGACGCACCCTATACAGATTGCATGCCCAAGCTGTGTCCTAAATTAATTATCCCAGAAATGAACATCATTAAAACATTCTTGAAAATGCAATTTAGAAAACATCCGATGACGCCAATCCCCTGAAATGAATGTTTGATTGCTTTTTCATAACACAATGTAACAATAGACTATGAAATATTTTATACTGAATAATTTTGTTTGTTTAATTTTTGAAAGACGTTTCTGTACAGGCACAGACTTTAACGACTTACTGCCAAGGAAGGAAAATGAAGTGTTCATTTATCTGCAAAAAACATTATATTGTTGTCCTAGATAGGTATAATACGAAACAAACAGGTAGGGAATATTTTCACAAGGTCTATCTTAAGATTTTGAGTCTATTTGCAATATGTGAGACCGGGGCTAGTTGTCACAAGTTTTAAACTGAAAATAAATTATTACATCCATTTATATACAGTTTTTGAATGTTTGGTTTATGTTTGAAAGTCAATGTCTGACACAACCCTTAAAGTCTTTGCTTCAAATATGCTTTTTCTACGGTTTAACCTACAGTGGGTAAGTTGTCACAAAGTAACCTGCATATTATCCAAATATAACTATCAATTCTAAATGTATCATTGTAAATATATAGTAAATATTTTGGAAAGATCAGGACTACTTGTCACAGGGGGGTGCTGTCATAAGGTCTACAAGATGTACGTATTATACAGACCGGGGCTAGTTGTCACACATTTTATGCTAAATATATTTTTTTGTTTTATTTTTGAACGTCAGTTTCTGGCACAAACCAAAGTCTTGGCTTCAAAAAAGTTGTTTCCGATGTCACTGGCAAAGAACATTTTTAAGATCTTCAGATTTTGAGTAAGCTAGAAGGCTAGTTTTCACTTTTTATTAAAGATTTTTGTTTGTTTGTTGTATTTTAAAGTTTATTTTTGTACAGACACAAGCATTGCTCCAAAAAAAATCTTATTGTCCAGAAAAAGTTCATTTTAGGGGTAAGTTGTCACGATGTAACCAGATTATAACCAGATTTTAAGATAAAATTAAACAGTAAATCTACATTGAAAATGTTAAATATTATTCAACATCAATATAAATACATCAATTTATAACAAAACTATTTTATAAAATCAGGTAAATAGTTATTTTGTACAGTGCATTACGAAACAGTTAATGAATAAAAATGTAATTTACAAAGGTAACAAAAAATAATACATTATGTATATATATATATATATATATATATACACATACACATACACTTTATGAAAGTTCAGCAGAATGACTATGTTGAACTGTGATGCATTTTTTTCTGAAAAGCAACTGACTTCACAAGCCCCATGATGACCCTTGCTGTTCACGGACATGATGCCAGCCAGTGTAGCGTATGTTTAGGTAGCCATAGGTCATAATCAGAGTGCGCCTCACTGATTTCTCACTGAAAGCTCAACGTGTACTAATGCAACATTCTGGTAGCGCACTGAATTAAACAAGACTGGTGACATCAGCTGGTTAAAACACATGAAAGACATTGCTATGCTCCAGAGGCTGGAACATTACTAGAGCGTAAACTGTGAAATTGACATTTATGAGAATTTGCCCCCTGTGTGTTCAGATCTTACGTCTCTCTTTACCATGGGCTACACATTGCATTAATATGACTTGAGAAAGGAGCAGCAAGCGCACAGAGACGTCTCCATAAATGACAGCTGAGATGGCCTCTATTCAAAATCAGCCATGAGAGCTGCAATGCTCACAGTTTAGTCGACAAAGCGTGAACGACAGAGCATAGAACATTTCTAACAGTCGGTTCATGCATGCTATTGTTCACACACATGCAAGTAAGCATTATAGCAATGTGCTTCATCTCACGTTTTGACATGCACTAGCGGATGCTTTGCAGTGAATGAGTGCCGTCAGAAGGAGAGTCCAAACAGCTGATAAAAACATCATTGCAACCTACAGGACTTCAATCGGTCAATAACACATTGAGAAATTGAAAAGTTGTATGTTTTGTAAAACTACTAATCCAATGCCATGAGTCCATAATCCATAATGACTCTTCCTCCAGGAAAAAAGAGCTGTTTCTCTCACGTCTGAATCCACCATCATATTTCTTTACAGCAGTTTGGAGTGTTTTTGCTTGTAAACAGTGCTTGATCTTTGCATATTTCTCACCTGATCAAGCAAGACCAGCAACATTTTCATTTTGGTGAAAATTCCTGACTTGGAATAGGAAATACAACAAGTGTTACAATTAACTCACCAATCAGTAAAGGAAGAAAAATCTTGACATTACATGAAAATCCCACCTGGTCTCATAAAAATATGTACCTCGGTGCACATTTTGTGCAATGGTTTTTGGTGCATCAAAGAAAAAAATGTCCACTGAGTGGCGCTTAAACACAGGCTCAATATGTGAACCATGACATATTTTTTATTGCATTGATATAGGTAAGTATTGCAGCGATATGTACTTATTGGTAGGCGTATGTGTTTTGTGTCTTGCTAAAAGGTGAACCCATTTATGCAATGAGACCAGGTAGAAATCAGAAAAACAACAACAGTGTGAATAAAATTAGCCAAATAGCACAACCATATTAATTATTAATGTCCCAGTGCATACTGGGAAGATTGCCAGTGGGGCTGAATCGCATTTATTGGGTTTTTTTTCCCCTGGTGTGAGTTAAGATTGTTCATAAAAGAAAAGCAGAATTGAGATGCTTTTTGTTGCTGATGGCTTGTGTGCAATCCAAGAAAACTTTTTCGGGGGGTTATGTTATTTGATCTAAAAATAATCATTTTACAGAACATTGACAAAAATATGTTCGCCATCTGCACACAGTATGAAACGTGGGATTGTCTTTCAGAATATGAAAGTTATGATACGCTTGACACTTTTCAACCAGACAGAGAATTTTATATCTAGCAGCTGCTGTCAGTGACGTCGTATCTGAGGGCATAAACCTAAGGATTGTTTGGAACTTGTAAGAGTAAGATGTGACTTTATTTCCCGCTGCGTTGTGTGTTTTGTTTATCTGCTGTTGTCTGATGTGGCATTTCTGCTGATGGATCTTTTCTGTAATAGGGCCTGTAACAGAGCACAGCTAAGAATAGCTATGGAGGAGCCAGCATGAGACATTTAAGACTCCAGCCCTTCTGTTCGTAAGGGACAGACACACAAAAGCGACCTTTGGTCTCCGGAAGGTTTTGACATAACCAGATCTGTGTGTGTGTCTCTCACCATGGGAAGATACACGCTGGAGTCTTTCAGAAAGAGATTGTGGGCATGCCCTGATTTTTTTGTTTCTGGAAAATATTTGTTATGACAGATTTGCGACTGATAAGACAAGACACATTCACTCTAGGCCTACCCTAACCGAAAGGGCCACGAGTAGCCTGAAGTACAGTACGTATACTGAGCAATATTAGTGACTGGGTTTTGAAATATATACATACAATTAAAAATAACGTGTTTGAATTATTGAAAATGTCTAGATGTTGATATGTAGTGTATATTGACAACGTTAGCTAGGCTGTGCGTCTTTTGCTAATAGTTTTATGCAGGGTGCGTATTTATGTGTGTAGAAGAGGATTCTTATGCAGAAGTTCAAGTGCAAACACATTCAAATTTGTTCTTATCCTGTTAAATGGTTAACGGTAAATTCCTGTACAATTTACAGAGAAAAAACGTAAACTGACATTCCCAGAATTCCCTGCATTGCATTTAAAATTTTGTTTAAATTTGATGTTTTTTCTTTGAAATAACTCTGTTTCTTAGTGTTTTCTTCTCAGTTCTGTTTATTAGGGTTGTGTGTCACATGTAATGTTGTTAAATGAATGTTTATTG
>JAUMHE010000072.1:14370146-14390719 GCA_032359235.1 Enteromius mattozi
ACCTTCATATTGTAATACCTATGTCATACCCATGTCATTATACAAATCTGTGTCCTCATAAACCACATAAACATGCACACCTCACCCGAAAAAATAATGACAATTGTTATTGTAATATCATTTAGATACTATATAATACAATAATAGTGTAATAATAATAATATTATACTAATTATAATAATATGCTTTTGAAGTTTTTAATTATTTATATAATAATTATTATTATTATAGATATTATTTTAATTGTACTACTTTTTATTAATTTAGTTGAGGTTTTTTTTTTTGCTTGCCATCTTTAATTTTAATGACTATGTGGTTTTTATACATTTTTATTTCAGTTTTAGTTTTAGTGATTTTTGTACTTTAAGTTTAATGCTATCTATATATATACAGATAGAGAGAGAGAGAGAGAGATTACTTCAAGTTTAACTAAATACAAACATGTTGCCTTTGCAAAAATTATTTTATTTTATTTCAGTTACTGTTTATATTATTTCAGTTATTTTTCTTGCAGTTTTACATTTAGCTGTATAATAATACGGATCTTTTTTTGTTTCACAGAGAAAAGCCATACAGGTTTAAAACAAATAAATAAATAAAATCCCTACGCTCCATGAATTCTAGCAGCAGCTAAATGGTTAATTCTTCATTTAATCACATCACCTGCAAAAGCAGTGTTTGAGCAATGCATTACTACAGGTCTCATGGCAACAAATATTACAATAAGCATCCATCAACCACATGTCCACATCCCCAGCATTATACTGTCTATATTTAACATAAAAGCTCTTTGCTCGTCTTAAATTGTGGTGAGGAGCTCTTGAGATACACATCGTCCACATATACAGTAAATGTCAACCGTCTCCTTCAGTTGTTGCCGTGGTGGCTCCGAGCTGAAAGAAGAGTGTGTCTCTCAAAGGAGAGGTGCCACTCTACAGGAACAAAAAATGAAAATACAAGTTCTTTCAGGTCTGTTCCAGCACCCAGCTGAGGGACACAAACATGCAATCTGAAATCTCTGAAGAGGTCGACATGGGAAAGGCTCTCAGAACCAGGAGAAGAGGCAGCTTTACAATCTGTGAGCGAGCGCACTCAGGAAAAGGTCAGTGCGTTTCTCTGCATCCATCTAAGTGATTTAGAAGTGAGAGGAAGAGAGGAAATGATGGTGGGGGGGGTGATTCTACATCTGAAAGCCTTTACAAAATATACTACATGTAAAGACAAAAAAAGAAAAGCAAAAAGCCATGAGATGATAATGATGAGGACTGATTGATTATTTATTAATGTTGTTGTTGTTACTACAACTACTACTAATAATAATAAACGCAGAACAAAATGCCTTGAATTAAAGTTTCTGCCAAACTAATTAAAGTAAATAGTAACAAAGACTGGCCTGAGTACTTTAAGTGTTAAACATTTATTATTTACAGGGCTATTGAATGCTTGAATCTGATTGGCTTCATATCCCTTTCTTCTATTTCTATTATATACACATATATATATATATATATATATATATACACACACAACAGCAAAATAACCAAAACCCACAACGACACTGGCTAAACAAATAAATATAGTAATCAATATATAGCTCATAATATAGCTTAAAATTCAGAAGATCAGACCAATCATAATTTAACATAGTCTTCCATAGGGTTCAGTATTAACATGTCACTAATTTATGGATATATATATATATATATAAATAATCCTATGAAATAAGAAATATAGAAATATTAGAACATGTTTAGAAAATAAAATTAAAATATTATATTTGATTCAACATAGAATTTATTAAACAATAGCTTTAAGGCTACACAGGCCATTTTTTCAGAAGCTGCATCTGAAATATTTAGAAACATTTACAGACTGTTTATGGCAGCTCAGAATTACCACGAATGCATTTACATTTAAAGGGATAGTTCACCCAAAAATGACAATTCTATTATTTTTATTTTGTCGTTTCAAATATGTATAACATTCTTTCTTCTGCAGAACATAAAAAAAAGATAAATTAAGAATCGTTATAGTTATATATATAAAATGCAAGTCAACACAGTTTGGTTACAAACATTTTTCAAAATCTATTCTTTTATGTTCTGTTAAAAACAGGACATGAGTTTGATGAGTTAAGAGTGTGGGTGAATTAGACAATAACTATTCATACATATTTAAATATTAATTTATGTAATTATGTACAATAGTTCATTTGGGACCCTGCTCACAGGTTTCTCAAATAATTCATGCAATTAACCTACTATATTTTATGTATTACAGACTTTCATAATCTAAGAACTATTCATAATCAGCTGTAATTAGGTTTAATTCTGTCTTGTACAAATAGGTACAGTATATACTAAATGAATACAGAGAAATGACTTGACTAGCACAGCTGCACCTATAATAAAATCACTATTTGAGGACTTTATCTCTTGCAATTAAATGCTGAGATCTCTGGCATGAAAGAACATAATGTTATTGGCTTTGCGTTCAGCCACTTCATGTTCAGGTGATTGATCCTTTGATTGCATGTCAAAGACACAGTCAGTGTTAGATTGTGTCGAAGCCTCAAGTGCAGAAATTTTACTCGCATCACGAGACGCCAGAAGAGAAAAATCAATATTGTGTTTCTGCACTCACATGCTCTTACAGCACAGCTTATTTCAAGATGCATTACATCTCAACATAACAGCACAGATCCTGAGCCTCTTATGGGAACTTAAAAAAGATAACGGTTGCATTAGGTCAGAAGCTATTTAAACACCTATAAGACTCTTCTCTACCTGAGAAGATTGGTTAAAAAAAATTAAATTAAAAAAACATGATTTCTGACGTGATCTTAAAGGGACAGTTCACCCAAAAAGGAAAATTTAAAAAAACAATTATACACCTCTGAAAGCAACTGATGTATCGGCAAGCCCCGCCCCCCTTAGTAACTGTTGCTCACGTTTTGTCTTCATTTTGATTGAGGTTAAATGAGACATTTTGCTCTTTTGTTCGGATTCAGGAAACTGAATAAAATCCTATCCTCTCAGGATACCTGGAATCAGTGTCACAACACACCGTTTTTCCTTTTTTGAAGCAACCCCATAGAAACGATGCAAGCTTCGGGTCTTCGCTGAAACCTACAGATGTCCGAGTCCCACTCTATGTGCAACTGATACTCGACTGCCATTGGCTCATCTGCATTTGAGGGGAGGGGCTTACCGATAGGTCAATTGCAACTGATCTGAAAGCAATGACTTTTTTTTTTTTTTTAAAGGGATAGTTCACCCGAAGACGAAAATTCTGTCATTAATTACTCTTGTGAATGGTGGAGGAGACTGACCGGAAGTAAAGAAACTTGAATAAAGCCATTGTTTTTGTTTCCTTCGCAACAAAAATATTCTCACAGCATCATAAAATGAAGGTTGAACCACTGATGTTAGATGAATTGTTTTAACGATGTCCTTACTACCTTTCTGGGCTTTGAAGGTGGTAGCTCCCTTGCTGTGTATGGAGGGATTAGAAAGCTCTCAGATTTAATCCAAAAGATGCTCACTTGTGTTCCAAAGATGAATTAAGGTTTACAGGTTTTGAATGATATGAGGGTGAGTAATTAATGACAAAATGTGTAATGATGTTACTGTATTTCTATGGTCTTACCACATGGGTGGGCTTCAGAGTGACACCATCAAAGCGCATCAGTGTAGAGCTGTCCTCCGGAAACATGTCACAGTCCTCCAGTTCCTGGGCGTTGCAAGGAGGCTTGTCCTTCTCTGGGTTTGGATTCTAGGAAGACAAATAGGAAACAAAAACTAACAATTTAGAAAAAAAAAATTTACCCTTCTGTAGTTATATCATGTACTAAGACCGACGGAAAATGAAAAGTTGTGATTTTCTAGACCGATATGATTAGGAACTATACTCTCAGTCCAGGGTAATAATCAAGGAAGTTTGCTGCTGTACCATGGCCACAGGGATATCACACAGCGCCTGAAAACAGCCGGAGCCTCTTGCTTGCATAGGATGTCTTTTGCAGGCTGGAGACAATTTTTTTCACAGGTGCTGCGTGATATCACTGCACCTGCTGTGGCCATGTTACACCAGCAAACTTAGAGTACTGAGAGTATAGTTCCTAATCATATCGGCCTAGAAAATCGCAACTTTTAATTTTCTGCCGGTCTTAGTACACAATATAAACTAGAGAAGAGTCAAGTTTTGAACACGAAAAATATTGAAACGCTTTGGTCATTTTTAAAAGGAATGCTACTGGTCTAACTAGATTTAATGATTTATGCTAAGCTATGCTAACAGTGCTATCTGAGATCGACTGAATAAATTCAAAAACGGTGAAACTCAACTTATTAACTCCAGGGGAGCTGGAGAATGAGCCTAAAAGTGGAGTGTTCCTTTAAAACTATGATAATCTAAACAGAATGTGAAATGAAAATATATTATTTACTGTGTGAGAATTATTTGTATACATTTTCCAAAAATTAGGACTTTTTTCCCACAAAATTTAAATCTCCTAACTAAATAAGTTAGTGAAAGAAACTGACCAGGTCTTCAGCAGTGAGATACGAGAGTCTCTGTTGAAGCTGTGATTTTTGTTCATCACTCATTAGATATTCTCCCCTCCGGTCCCCCAGAACCACCTCAGACCACAGCGGCCCTTCACTCCGCTTCTGTAGACTGACCTCCAAACTACACAAACAAAAATAAAAATATTAATTCAAAACACCTGACCAAACACAATTTTTATAGTGTATCACAAGGACATCATGTTAACCTTCTGGATGAAGAAATTCAAATCATTTCCCATCACAGAGATAAAATCACATTTTGCATTATGGTGTTGACAGTTCTGTTATAAAATAAAGGATTTAAATCTAAATTAATTCCTTTTTCTTTTGAACTCAAGTACTATTAAGGATGGAACATTTCCAATCCATTCGACTGCATCTAATAAAAACAATTCCTTTTATATATACACATATATATTCCATTATACTGTATATGCCTCATAATGAGGACCGCTTTGGGTTTCCATACAAATGCAAATGACTGCAAAAACAAGACAGGAAACATAAATACACGTATAAACACTCAAATCCGAACTCAGACAGCGTCCGGCTCACACACTCAAGAGCCCAAGAGGGGCCATCAGGGGCCTCTTATTAAAATCAAGGATCTGGAAACACAGACGAGAGGACTGAGAACAATGAGGGAGGGCTTGTTTGTGTCTCAGGAGGAGGTGGTGAGTGACGAGACGTGAGGTGATGTTTATTAGAAAGAGAAATGAACGGCGGATGAAGGGAAGGATGTGGAAATTCAAATCCGATGAACAACTAATGTGCTAATCATGTTTCTGAGAAATGACTACTTCGTAAAAGCAACACGTGCGATGAAGGAGTACGGAGGCACAGTGGCAGCTCACACCTCTCATGAACATACAACACTGTGGGCGGTTGTTCTCCATATGCGTCTCCTCGGCTTAGCGTTTGCCAAAATCCTCTAGTGCATATACACAATATATTTAGTCTTTGCCAAGACATAATGTGGAACAACAACGGTTCTTAAGCTTTATTTACATTTAGTAAACTTGAACACACTGTTGAACTTTCAAGATAATACTGTCATTATTTACTCACCTTCATCTTGTTCCAAAACTGTACGCCTTTTTTTTTTTTTCAGTAAAATGCAAAATAACAGAATTTTGCAGAATCAAACAGAATCAAAAACTGACCAGCTCCAAATAGGCATATAATCACAAAACATCAATACTTGATTTAGGAGATGATCTTAAAAATAATGGGTGTATTAGTCCTCTAAGAGTATTTAAAAAGTGTTTTAGTGCTAAAACTAGCTCCTAAATCTGTAAAACATCAGGAGTAGTGAAGAGGACTCGATCCTGAAAGGGCTGTTGCTGGCAATCTGCCTTGGAGCGTAAACATTTTATAAACATTTGACAATAGTGAGCTTTTAAAATTGTATTTTTATTTTTAAACCCAGTCTGTCTCAGCAGCTTTGTCAATAGGTTTTAAGAGAAAACTTTTAGCTAAAAGATTTTACTGCTATTTAGGAGAACTCTTAGTTTTAAGATAAAATGTTTGGTGAATACGTGCTCTGGTCCGTGACATTAAGGATTTTATCCGGTCAAGCCAGTAGTTCACATTTTTTAGTTTGAACTGCAAACTCGTCTTCATGACAAAAGAATGGTTTTAGTTTTTAAAAATGCATTTACTTTTATTTTTAGAACTTAAAATAAGTTATAAAAATTAGTGGTGTCAATTGATTAAGAAAATGAATGTATTAATAAGTAAATAATATAAAATATTATATAATATGAATATATGTACATACTTAAAAATGCCTATTATATTAATAAATGATAATATATAAACGCATACATAAAGATAAATATTATATATATGTATTCATAAGTAAATTCTATAAAATAATATATGAATTAGTGCTGTCAATCGATTAGACAAAAACAAAAAACAAATGAATCCGCACCCTTGTCTAAACCTGAGTGATGGGTAGGTTTAGGGGCGGGGTTAAGTGTAGGTCATTTGTACAAATTCATAAAATACGTACGATTTAGCAAAACTCGTATGAGTGAGGTCGTACAAATTAGCCACCTCATAAAATATGTATGAATTGCCGTGAGACTGGGCTGAATAAAACATGATGATTATTTAAAGTAAAATTAAGCAATGCATCAAATAAAAAACGGACAAAAATGTATACATTTTGCACTGGAATTCTTAATGCATGCCACAATATCTATGTGAGGTTACTTAAAAATGTCCAACATCTGCATTTTTACTATATTGTGGATATGAGATTTAAGATATTTGAGTTATTTATTTCAACTTTTCTTGTTTTTTTATGTGTGTGTGTACCTTTTGGATGTTAAAAATCACTCTTGACATTGTGCAAAACATCTTTTTGTGTACTACAAATAAAGTCCAAACGTTTAGGAACGAGTTTAAAGCGAGTACATTACAATGGACTTTCAGGGTAAAAATCAGGAGATAAATTCAATTCTAACTTCCACCTAGATCTTCTCACCTCTTATCATCTTTAATGGTCCAGGTGCTGGCCTCAGGATCTACAGGAGCGAACAGCTGCCCATCCAGCAGCGGTGCATAATCTCTGACTCCAACACGTAGACAGTCCACAGTGAGCTTGAAGCGGATGTCATCTTTGGTGGTGCCTTCAGGTAACCGCACATTCACGGTCACATCCTCTTCTGTTTGCTGCCAGAAGTAGATGGGATCTGTGATCAAAACAAAGGAAGAAGTGACACGTGACTCAAAGCAGATGTTTATGAATGAATGCATAATGAGATTATATGATATCTGGAAGACTTGAACATGATTTGTTTGCTTGAATTTATTAACGGGTAAGAAACCTTACAGGTAAAGAGTGTATCCTGAACAACCCTTTAAACGATAAAACAGCAACGGTAACATCAAAAGCAAGTAAATCAGGCTTGTATGTTCAATTTCATTCTCTTTTCTAACCAAAAATTTTCTCTTTTCATTAACGTCACTGAACCATGTGTGTAATACAAATGATGATGATTTCTGAGAAATTAAACCTGTATTTGTGCAAACAACCTGTGTAATTGTGTGGCTTTATTTAGCAACGGAAGGCCAAGCTCTGTGTGCTTTTATAGAAGAAGAACATTAGTGGAGAAAAAAGCTTTTTATATGCTATTGAGTTCCACTGGTTTTGTGACTACATACTTTATCAACAAACTGGTACTCTGTCTGTAAGGTTATAAGTTCTTTGCAATGAATATTGCAACGAATAAGGACTTTGTAATCACTATTATGCACGGCAATAAACCTCAGGTTGCTCCAGGAGGAACGGTTTGGATACCATAAGGCACTTCGAATGAAATTATAAGCTAATTGACAAATTGGTAATTAGGCACACTTCATGACACCTCCTGCAATTTCAATTTGATTTTCGGCTTTCCCAGAGTTGCAGCTGCAAACAGAAATTATTACGGTTATGGTTTGACCACCCTAACTGTGGGTAAACATGTAGATTTGCTTGGCTATAGCACCTCTGGTGGTGGCTTTAGGAATGAGGTTATTTTCATTTACAGTTATTTATAAGGTTTTAACCGATTATGGCTGCCAACAAATTTAGAGGATATTCTTCGGGAAATGTGGCAAACCTTGTGTCGATAAATAGGTAATAGATAATAGATAAATACTACAGTTCAAAGGTTTGGGCAAGTAAGGTTTTACTGAAAATAAATTACAAGTATATTTTAAATTGATCAAAAGTACCAGTAAAAACATTTATAATGCTACACATACACACTTACGCATATATATTTTTTAATACTAATAATAATAGTTGCTATAGCACCAAAGCAGCTTATTAGAATGAATTTTGAAGGATCATGTGACACTGAAGACAGAAGTAACATCCCCTGAAAAGCTTTGCATCACCAGAAATAATTTGCATGTTAAAAATAAATTAAAATAGAAAACAGTGATTTTTTTTTTTCACAATATTATTGTTTTACTGTACTGGTCTCACAAAAAATATGTACCTCTGTGCACTTTTTGTGCAACACTGTTTTTACGTACCTTACAGCACGTTTAGCCACAGTTTCAAGGAGAAATATCCACTGAGTGGCGCTAAAACACAGGTTCAATATGTAGGCACAATTTTATTATTTTGATATAGGTATGTATTGCGGCAGTTCAGAATTGAAATATCTGTGGACTGTCTCTACTCATGTTGTAAATGTGCCCTGCACCAAATCCAACCCTAAACCTACGTGATAACATAACATGATATTAAAATAATTGTTTGAAAATGAAGCTTTATTAAATCGAAACTCTGTAAATTTGGGTGAAAAGGAACAAAAGGTGTCAGAGTCTTACTGCCTCCGGTGTTCATTTCTTTTGGAAACTGCACTGATATGTACTTACTGGTACGTATTTTGTGTGTCTTTAAAAAGTGCACCCAGGAACATTTATGCCATGAGACCAGGTAGCAATTCAGCCTCGATAAGCACAAGAGACATCTTTGAATTTTTTTTAACTTTTTTTATAAAAATCACTAACCAGTTGTGGCATTTTAGTGAAAAATGACCTCTTATTTACCAAACACTTCTTTACCAGGTGCTATGCACTTGTTGAAGTCGAGTACGAACATTAAGCCTCCTTTAAGATGTGATTTAGTCAGTGCAGCATTTAGCAGAATTTTATTAGGAGACATGGTTGTGTACATTTTCTATTGATCACACTGTCATCCAGATAATGTAGTCGAGCGCACATAGCATTTTAAAGAGCTGGATAACAGTGATGGAGTGATGCTGTGCCAGATAGTCCAACTACAACATGGGGAACAGGCCGACGCAAATGACATTTGCCACAGGTTTTTAGCCACGTTTCCCATTTAACCTACAAATCAGGTGATACAACTAGAAAAGAGAAGAAGCGTTAATAATATACAACACTATAAAGGAAGCTCAAATTCATTCTGCATAAAAGTTAGCAGCAGTTGATCCCTTAACCAGAAACTAAGGTAAAAAGAGAGGCGGATGAGGAAATAAAGGATCTGAGACATCCAGAGAGGTCAGAGTCTCACCCACTCAGTCTTAGCTGCGCTGGCAAAACCTTATTAGTGAAATTGGAACAATTTTCTCAAGCCATAAAGCTGCTTTAGAGTGCAATGAGGAGTGAGAGCAGAACACTCATTATCTTCTTTTGTTGCAGGTCTAGTCAACTTGCAGCCCAACCAGAATCTTGCTGAGCAAAACAGCATAATGAAGAGAAGGGCAATGATGTTACGTGCCACTGCTCAATCACTCTGACTCTGTACATCATGGAAAACAGGATTTGGCTCTTTTTGAGATACAATAATATGATATACTATATGCAGACATGATGCAAAACTGCCTCCCAAGTCCACCTAGACTAAAAACTAAATTAAACAGCAAAAATATGTTTAGAAATATTCATGGTTATGGATGCCACAGCCACAAGGACATGACCCTGTTCATATTAACATATTAACATTTCCGTATTCAGCAACTTCCTTTGCCTTATGATCTATAATATAACTGCACACATCAGTAGATCTGCAAAGAGGTTATTCAGTCACAAAAAACTATTTGACATAACAGAAGTCTTGCAGTAGTAAACACAGACTTAAATTCTCAAAGTATAGAAAGGGCGAAAAGGTTATACGATTTAATTACAAAAGCAGACTAACATACATAAGTGAGCATAAATATTTAATATTCTAAAATATGGTTTGTTTGTTTATAGTTCACCACCACAGGTACATTAAATATGTGTGCCTATGTTTTAATAATCACTTGACCAGTAAAGAGCTTATTTAATCACAATAAACTTCATGTACTAAATAAAAATCAATTTATTTATTTTTTTTATTCTAAGCATTAAAGAGCGTGCAAAAATGGTCATATTTTTGGGTGCAAAAAAAAATTATAACATTAATAACAAATTAAGAAAGGCAGGAAAAAATAAAATGCTGTAAAATATAGCCAATTTACAGGAATAATTCATTCAAAATATAAATGGTCATGGAAAACAAACAAACAAAAAAAATACATTATTAAAAAAAAACTTAAGAGAAAAATTAAATGTTACACGGTATAAAAGTAGCCAATTTTATAGGAATAATTCAGTCAAAAATTAATCATAGAACACTACATAATGAGCATGTGGGTGCCAAATAATTTCTATCATTATTTACTCATTCTCTTGATATTCCCGTGTTTTTATTTTATTTTTTTTTTTTTAATTTAAAAAATATCTTAGCTAGTGTTTCGACACAAAAAAGGAGAGAGGCATTGATTCAAGCACCGTGTCTCTGTGTGTGTTACATAATTACTGAAATAAAATATGTATTGATTCTGTATGGCCTAGAAAGACTTCTAATTCACACGTCATTGATTCTTCAACCCTCTCATAACAGTGTTCACCGTATAAGCTTTGGTTTCTTCATTTACCTTTAAATCAACCCACCATCAACAGAATATCAATGTCTGGTGTGCGTGTGCCCATTAATAGTCTTTTGTGGCTAAGGAAGGTCGACCTCTATTTCTGAAATGAGCTAATGCACCTCCATTTTATCCACCTACCAATGGAGTCTCTCAGTACTCTCAGCCTCTTAAAATGAGAGAGAGAAAGAGGAAGAGGATAAGCCGAGATCACTCTTTTATTTCTCAGGAAAAAAAAACCTCTAAGGGTGCACAGGACACAAATGGCCTTTTAAAAGTTCCCTTTCTCACAGGTTCTCATATGAGTAACACAGGTGTTAGAGGGAAAAACAGGAAATGAGATAAAAGGATAAGACGGGCTTAAGTATAAATCATTTCCTGTCGATGTTTGGGATTTTGGTTTTATAAGCTTATTGTCCGGAGATTTCAAATATTGACTGTTTTAGCTTTGCCAGAAAGGAAGTACACGCAAACACGTCACTTAAAAAAAAAAAAGTGGGAATAATAAGGAAATAAATAAATATTGGGACTCAATCGTCCAAGTGTGAGCTCTTCTAATGAGGTAATATATGCAATTAGCACTTTCTGACCTAAAGAAAATGTCAAATGCTAATGAAAATGAGGCACTGGTTAATTCAATATGCCAGACCACTTCCATCAGACTACGTAAATAAACTGCTTATGACAGGAATCTAGGATAGCAAGAAAAACATGCTTTCTTTCATCACAGAAAATAAACTAAATGTTTTAATCAGTGGAACCACATTCATATGAAACAAACCAAGCTACTTTACATAAACTTCCTTGCCAAAACTGAAAAAAACGCACACAACTGTTGACCACTGCAGTGCAGAAGCGACTGGTCCTCTCCAGTCCTCATCAGAGTGTATTTGAGGAATTCTGTTAGAATGATTCCTTCTGATGTTTCTATGGAGACAGCAAGCCTCTGAATCATTGTATGAAAGTGCGCTTCCTCAAGACTGCAGCACTTGAGAGTTTCTAGGCTGATTGGTCACTATTTCAAATGTCTTTTCTAGCAGGCTTTCAGAATTCAGTAACCCAGAGGGAAATTGTACTTACTTTATTTGGGACTGGTTCGAATCGCACAACATAAAAGCCAATGTTTCAGCCACAATTTTGTCCAGCATGAACGATATACGCTTACGCGAATATGATCTTCTGTTATCCTGTCCCTTTGTTCTCACCTGACTTCTCCACCTCCATATCCTCAGCAGGTGGTTCTTCAAGCGGAAGTCCATCGACCTCGGTAAAAGCGAAGGGTTTTTCTGAGGCTACTACAATTCCTTTACCCTGAGACTCCAAGGCAGCGTAGTGCGGGACCGACTTGCCCTTCATCATCCTCCTCTTCCTCACACCATACTTCCTCTCCTCATCTGCAGGAAAGCAAGCACATTACTAGCTGTATTTTCTCTATTTTGTCCTTTTACCTGTACTCCAAATCTAAAAATGACATCATTAGTAACTTAAAATATTAATTTATACACCTATTATATAGTTTAGCAAATACATACACTGTCATTATGTGAACACGATAATACTCTTACTATACATTAACATTCAGTATAAGATATATATTTTGAGCAGCAAATATTAGAATGATTTCTAAAGGATCGTGTTACACTGAGTAATGCCCCATAAATTATATTAAATTCAATTATTAATCCCTATATATAAACAGTGATTTCCAAAATGGCATTGCAACAATTACTCACTGTTGATAACATATTAATATATACCTTTATTAAATAACATACATTTTACAGCTATATATTTGCATTTAAATTTGGATTCAAAAATGTAATCAAGTGAACTATTTGGTCTCACTTTATATTATGTGGCCTTAACTACTGAGTACTTACATGTAAATTAATAATTTGGTACAATGCCCTTATTGTGTACATAGTATACATGTTTTTACATTGTACTTATATTTTTAAACACATATGTATTTACATCTGTGATTAATTTCTATAATTACAACCAAATCAATCAATCACCTTTATTTATTCAGTGCTTTTAACAATACAGATTGTGTCAAAGCACTGAACACTATGAAATTGGAGAATAGAGTGTCAGTAATATATGACAAGATTAAACACTCAATTTTCACCTAAAAGCATTTCATTATTGAATGAAGATACGTCATTGTCTAGATTAACTCATTTCAATGGGATCAATACGTTGTCATTGTAAAGGAGAACTGGTTCTCAACTGAATTACCTTGTTAAATAAAGGTTTAAATAAATCAAATTGACAATAATCGCTAGAAATTTAAGTATTCAGTATTCATTTCTACAAATTAACCCATCCCCGTTGACCCATCCTTTACACCTTAACCTACCCATACCACTAAACCTGTCTCTAACCTACCTGTATCCACCTCAATAGCAGCAGAAGTCCTGGCTCAAGTACATTGTACTTATTTTTTGTACATAGAATTTAGTAGTTAAGGCCATCTGATATAAAGTGGGAACAACTAATTATTAAGATAAGTCCACTACTTTGGTTTACCTATGCAGACCAGTGAAAAATAAATAAATAAATATCTGACTCTCACCCTGCCCAGCAGAGTTGTCCACAGTGATCCACTCCAGTGAGACTGAGAAACCGCTGCCTTTGGTATCAGATGGATCTTTCTGGACTCTCAGAAGCAGCACTTCAATGGTATGGACATGAGAGCGCACGTGAGCCAGGCTGTGAACGATGATGAACGGCTCTCCGAGACGCTCGCTGAACATCGGCTGAGAGTGAATTAAAGCAGTATACATGCAAAATATGTAGCGCCTTTCATATCTATTTTCTGAGAAATGTATCCTCCAAAATGTGAAAATAGCAGATGCATTAAGCCAACAATTGTAGACTATAATTTGGAAATGTTAAGCCAAAAAGCTGGATACTTTCTCCCCTACCTCCCATTTAAAATGTGAACTCTCTCCTCTCTTGCTGGTGCGCAAAAGGGTCAACTTTCCGGTTCCATCAGAGAGCGCAGCCCAAGTCGTGGAGGTCAGGCTCAGAGAAGCACACAACCGCCCCCCCTCACAGGAGCCGGAGTCTGATTCCAAACAGAACATCTCACGAGGTTTGCCCAGAGCGGTGTCCTGGAAAAACATTAGATGGACACCTGTCAACTATTCAGGCTCATCTCTATATCAGAAAACAGAGTGCTGCAAGAGACATTTTCTTGTAGACAGGACTAAATTGTACTCATAATGTTGTAACCTGCAGTAAACTAGATAAAAAAGTTTGTTGAGACAAACTTTGAGTTAGTTAGGACAGAGACAGACAGACAGATAAATAGATAGACAGACAGACAGACAGATAGATAGACAGACGGACGGACGGACAGACAGACAGACGTACCAGGGGTGCGGTTGCTAAGGTATCCTGCATGGTTGCTAGGGTGTTGCTATATGGTTGCTAGGGTACTCAGGGTGGTTGCTAAGGTGTTGCTATGCGGTTGCTAAGGTGCCCGGGGCGGTTGCTATGTCATTGCTAGGGTACCCGGGGTGGTTGCCAAGGTGTTGTTGCTATGCAGTTGCTAGTGTACCCGGGGTGGTTACTAGGTTGGTTTGGATAGTTGCTAGAGGGAGGTAGAGATGATAATTGTAGTCTCCGGAGAATAGTAAGAAGTTTAGGTTAGATTTCAGTAAGTTGGCTTTATCAAGCTTTCTCAAGCCAGCTTAACTAGCAAGTCAACAAACAGAGCAACAAATCCAAAGTGAAAATCAGCCTGAATCCTGTGAAGTAACTTCTTTACTCATCTATTATGTTCCTGTCATCACAGAGTCAATGATTTAAACGACGTATGTGCAACAAATGAGACATCAGCCGATGAAACTATTTAGAAAGGAAACTAATTGGTGCCACCCAACCAAGTCTGCGTGTTCCTGAACTTCAAAGCCAGCAATTACAATGGATTACAATGAACTTAATAATCATCAATTACACTCTTTATAAGGTAGCAATTTTTCCAAAGAATTGGGTAGCAGTCGGCCTTCGGTTGCCATGGAGATCCATGCACACATTATCAGTCTCAGTTTTCACTTCTTTCCCAGAAGTAAAATGCCCCCTGTCTAGTACCTTTACGAGAACACAAACAGTCCCCAAAGAGAGATAACTGCAGTACTGTATTTATAACGCAACAGGAATATTTCATAACGAGTAATTTCTTAACCCAGCATGTCAGTAGCAAGAAAAAGAAAAACTATTTATTAAAACTAATTCAAACTATAATCAGGATAATGAGCAAACAAGCATATTTTATTCATTATTTTGTTACTGTTAAGCTCCATATTTAATAAAAATCTCAGTAAATCTACAAGAAAACTTCTATCCTGACTCTACTATAAACCGTTAATGCCCTCTGCTGGTTCAGAAACACTGCACACTGTATATCCTGGTCCAAAACTTTCTTTCATGTTGGACAGTGGGTCTCAATCTTTTTGACTTGAAGGATCCGCCCACTCCCAGCACAATATTCATCATCCCTCCATACTGGCTAAAATTTTCCATTTTGTACTTCTTCTGTAATTATGTCAGCGCTGTTTGTTTTCAAACAGTCCAATTAACAAAACATGCAAAAAGCAGAAAATAGAAATAAAACATCAGTTTAGATGTTGGCAATCAAAATACAGTGAATGCAATTAAAAAATAGAATCCTGTTTAGAAGCACTTTAGAAGTTTTTTCCTTTCTCTCCCCCTCTGACTTTTTTAAATGAAATATAGCAAGAAGAATGCATGTGGATTAGTGACCCTCATGTGTGTAGAATAAAAAAACGGCCCTACGCTGGAAGTATAAGTTCATGCAAATATATAAACAGCTTTAATAGACTCACCAGTGTGACTGTTAGATTGAGAACTCGGCCCTTGGTGTCCACAAAGTAGACGCTGTCTTCACACCAGGGGTCGACATGGAGGTAGTTGTACATCCCAAATGCTCTCACATGATCCAGGGTGTACTGACTGTCTTTCAGTTTAACCTCAGCCACAGCTGAAAGGAGACACACACATTACTAATGGGGCAAATGACTTGAAGAAGGCATCCCAAACCACAGATGACGTGACGTTCTGTGCCCAAAAGACAGATTTGGGCTAATATTACAATTAAAATTAAGATGCACACATCTGGAACTTCATGAAGAGCAATGCACATGCTGTAAAGCTGCATTCAGACTGTACTTAACAGTGTAGTTTATGTGTTTGTCACGCTAAGGATCAAATAAACGCGTGTATAATACATATATTCAGACAATAACAGGTGAAATAAAGCTCTTTTCTCACCTACGTCCAGTTCTACATTGTAAGTAGGAATAGAGTCCAGTGAGAGCCTGTAACTTTCAAAACTAGGATCTAGCAGCTCTCTGTTTACCTTCAACGAGCAATTCGGCAAAGCCATATTTCGTTAAAATTATATTTCAAAGAAACAGCAATCAGTTAGAGGACTCCAATAAAACCAATATTTAACGTTGCTAGTAACAGGAAATAAGCTTTAACTGTAACGCACGCGTTTCCTACGTGTCGACCCGGACTAGTTTTCAGACGGACCGACCGCACGGGATTCTGGGAAATCGAGTCTTTGCGGGTTCCGTTTTCAAGTGGTTTTCACATAAATAATAATCAACAACAAAAAAAAAAGAATTACAAAAAAACGTTAATGACATGTATTTGTTTACATAAATTTGTATGCATCTAAAAAGATGCGAACATTACGCACATTTGCAATTTTTTTTTTTTTTAATTCATTATCTTTTACGGTGTCGATGTCTGTTCATGCTAGATAATAGTGAAATAGCATAAACAGTGACACTGCATAATTTTTTAACCATTTTAATGCTGGTATTTGGTGGCTTTCATAACTGTAGGTTAGCCTAACTGATCTTGAAAAAAATATCAGCACTAACTGCAAACAAAAAATAAGCAGTAGCAACACTTACAGGTATGTATTAATCTAATTTACATTTCATTCTAATTATTTAATTTATGGAAATGCTTTAAATTATTATTAGAGCATAAAAACTTGCATGCTTCACTATTCAAATTTGGCCTATATATGCAAATGACAGAGCAGGCTGGTACCTATAACAACAAAGATGAAAAGAGATCACATTTAATTATAATCACACGAACAGCACTGATGCTCAATTATATAAACTAAATCTGTAATGTATAGTAGTCTCTGGATTGGAATAGCTTATTGATCTTTATGATCATATTTGATCAAACGTAGTATTGTTGACGTCACTGAACATTCCAAGAACTCTTCTTTATCTCCAGGTCAAATCTGGCCAAATCTTCTTCATTCCATCTTGGGACATCAAATGGTCTAATATTTAAGATTAGCCGCAGTATCAAAGTAATGTTGACACTACAGCACAGAGGTCACGGTGTATTACTGAAGAAATGTTATCTGTGGTGCTTGTTAAGGAACACTGGAAAAAAATAAATGTCTCTCTTGCTTGTAGAATGACAGCAATGCGTGATCACCTGACACACAAAGGTGAAAGAAAAAAAAAAGAAGAAAGAAGTGAGTCTCCTCTCGCCTCCCCGTGGGCAGGTAGTATAAAAAGAGTGAGCTCTTCTTAACAAATGAGCCACTGGTGTTTGGGTTTGAGAAGAGAGCTTTAACAGGTAGAGTCTGAGTTATGTGACACCTTGAAGTCATTTTTCTGAATTTCTATAATTGTTTTTATTTAACAATGCATTAATTAAGATTTAATTATATATAGCATTTATTTATCAATTCAGGATATATAAATGAATGTATATTCATAAGATGGGCATAGTCCTTATTTACTGAATGCCTAGTCTGAAATTAGTTAAAACCATTTCAAAGTTGACATTTTTCCTGTGTATTAGTTTTTTTGTTATTATTATGTATGCATGTATTTATTTATTGTTTTATGTGATATTGTTTCTTTATTCTTCTTTTTAAATGAGGTATTTAATTATTTATTATTTTATGCATGTATTGTTTTTGCAGAAGAGATCCAGTTGATGTGTTTTTGCTCCGAAGCGCGCGCACAGTGAGTCTATCAGGATGAGGCGCGCGCGGCTGCAGCTTCACCTGTCGCTCACTCTTTGTGTTTTACTCTGGAGTTCCGCAGGTACGAGCTTTATGTGTTCTTTTAGCAATTGTAACTTTTTTGCGTATTTATATATTTGTTGTGACAGAATATTTTAGCGACTGTCCTACTAATCTCCGTCCTGACAGGAGCGCAGCGTGTCAACAAAGTGACCCCAAAATACGGAAGCCTCAACGGCGGAACGAGACTGACCATAGAGGGTCAAGGTATTAAAAAAACCCCAAAACATCAATATGTTCCTAAAGCACATTTCGGATGTATTCTAGATTAAGTTTTGTGATGATTTTGTTCTAGGTTTTGCTCAAGCCAGTCAGTTTAATCTCAATGCCAATGACCCAAACATTGGAAACGCAGTGTCCCTGGTGTCCCGCACCAGATCTGTTCCCTGTGATGTCGAGAAAGACTCCACTCACTCCACTCAGATCACCTGTTATACAAGGTGTGTTATCCATTAAATAAATACAGTCTACTTTTATCTTAATTGCAGCTCTTTCGTTGCATTCATCCTCTCCTATTAAGGTTTGAAACACACTCAAATGCAAATACCAGGTAAAATCAGGGCTTTATCTAATCACTTTTTATCTTTATCTTTTTCTCTCACTCCTGTGAGAGAAATTTAAAATGTCTTTTTCATGTTGTTTCAAACCTAAAAGACTTGTTTTCTTCCGTGGAAGCATATACTGTAGATATTTACGAGGAACAGACCAAAAATAAAATTGTTGCACTGAAAATCATCCCCTTTCCGCAGCTCTAAAATCTTATTTTATGTATTACATAAAAACTCTGTTGCATAGCAGTTCACCCACAAATTAAAATCCTGTTATCATTTATACACCTTCATGTTTTTTCAAACATGTATGGCTTTCTTTTTTCTGTGGAATATAAGAGAAGATAATCTGAGAAATACTTTTTGTTCATCTCTTTAAGCCTGCAGTCTCTCTGGGATATGCAAATGTAATTTTTCTTTAAATAGCTGTACTGCATAATGTTATGTAAAATGTTGATGGCGTGTGATTCTCGAAGGAAACTTTATACTGCATCATGTTTAGAGCTCTGCCAGAAGATGACTATGAGGTGCGTGTCAGCGTGGATGGCATGCCAATTCCTTCAAGTGGCATCTGTAGTGGAAACCAGTGGAATTACTGGTGCATGTTCTATGTAAGGCTTCATTGTGCTGCTTACTAAAACATATACTCCTATCATTTCTGTAAAATGTTATAATGTATTGCAAAACTTCTTTCACAGCCCAGAACATTCCGTTCACCCAGCATTCAAAGTATCCGTCCGCTCTCAGGTGTCCCGGGTGAGTTTGTTTTGTTTATATCATTACTATGGTCTATAAAAATGACACCCTTCATTAAAAAAATACTGAATGAACTTTAGGGACTGTGGTGACACTGCGGGGAAGAATCTTTACTGACGTATATGGAAGCAACACAGACAGAAGTTCCAATGGCCTGGATGTGAGATTTTTAAGGTCTGAAAATATTTCATACACACCGGAAAAAATAAAGATGAGTGATAAATCTATTCCTTGTCTTGATATGAGGTGTTTTCTTTGAACAGAGCGTACATGGGAGGCATGCCTTGTGAACTTCTGAAACCCAATTCAGATGAAAAGTAAGCACTTTTCATTGTGGTTGCAAACAACGGTTAAGTTTAAATATGAATGCACCCTCCATATTTATTTCAGGTATGGCCTTTATTTGGATTCGGAGACCAGCCAGTGGGGATATATGAGTTGTAAAATGACTGGAACGTATGTTGGTGAGGACACATCAAGATGTTGAAGAATTATTCATTTGTATTCATTCGTAGATTTTTGTTGGATTAAATGTCATTACCTTGGCTTTCAGGTCATCACAACCTCAGTTACATTCTCGACAGTGAATTCGGGAGGTCAGAAGAAGTTTGGTTTTACTTCGCGATTTTATTTGTATAGAAGTCTTAGTATGCTGTTGACAGAAAAGTAATATAAATAATATACTTATTTTGTTTTTGCAGGAGTTTGCCAGACTTTGGGGTTTTCGGCATCTCAGCGCTGAACCAGCTTGCCATGTTCCAGACATATGCAGGTGCGAAAAACCTTTATTCTACTTAAATAACACAACATGTTATGAAAGCCTGTTTCCACCACTGAATAAAAAAGAAAAAAAAGGTTGTTGTGACTTTTTATCTCAAAATTCTGACATTTTTTCTCAGAATTGCATGATACAAACTTGCAATTCTGCCTTATTTTCTCGCAATTAGGAGATATAAAGTCAGAATTGCGAGTTATAAAGTCCGGCTTGAGTGGAAAAAAAGACTGATATGTTCTCAGAATTGCGACTTCATATCTCGCGATTCTGACTTCATATCTCGCAAATCTGACTTCATCTCTCGCAGTTCTGACTTCATCTTTCGCAGTTCTGACTTCATATCTCGCGATTCTGACTTTATATTTAGCGATTCTGACTTCATATCTCGCAAATCTGACT
>JAUMHE010000072.1:14406508-14422308 GCA_032359235.1 Enteromius mattozi
CTTTCTTTTAAGAGACAATATCTTTATCCACAGTGCACTGTCAGATTTAAAACTTTGCAGGATGTTTTCATTCACTTCAAAATCCATAATGGGGTCACTTTAAAATCCAGGAGATTTAATAATTTTTGTAATATGATCCTAAGATCCATTCAGTCTCTGATTTTAATGTTTAAAAAATATACATTTGTAATATGTACATGCTTAACCTTTTGTTTTTTTTGGTGACCAAAGGTCAAAATTGGCGATCGTCCATGTAACGTCATCAACAGCACCTCCACTGAGATCCAATGCCAGCTCAGTCCTGACAGCGGGGCACCAGTGGGCATCCCGTTACCTGTAACTGTCCAAGTCAACAACCTTGGCACTGCCATCCTGACCATGCCGAAAGAGTATGACCGCAGGTTCGTGGTTCTACCAGTGATAGATTCCATCTTTCCCTTGGTGGGCAGCACTACAGGCCACACGCGTCTCTTCATCTCTGGTTCTGGGTTCTCAAATGGTTTAATTACAGTAGCAGGCGTTGCATGCAATGTGCTTTCCATGAACTACACCCACGCAGTGTGCGATACCTCACCATCTGAAGCTCGCAGAGGAGATGTTGTAGTTTACGGTAATTCCTCTGGCAAAATCTCTTCCTCATGCAGTTTCGATTGTAAATTCGAATATTCTGAATCCATCGCACCATACGTCTCTGAGGTGCTCCCTAACTCAGTCAGTGGAAACGCCACCACTGTAGTAATCACCGGCAGTGGGTTTGGGAACGATTCTGCCGATATAGCGGTATCTGCAGCCAGCATCCTTCTGGAAGTCATAGAGGTCAACGATAGTAGTATCAGGGTTTTAGTTGGCGCCCTTCCCGCCGGTACACACGTCCTACAGGTGGTGGTGATGAGCAAAGGTCTCGCCACAGGAGATAAAACCCTGACCAGCATAGCACAAGCCAGCATCAACCCAACATCAGGCAGCATTGCTGGAGGAACGCCACTCTTGATCACAGGAAATGGCTTTGTGGCGGGAAACACAACTGTGAGGCTCGCTAACTCCCCCTGCAGGATTGTAGATGTCACTCCAGATACGGTGAGGTGCATGACACCTCCTCTCGCGGAGGGACAGGTGCAGGTGAACATTAAGGTGTTTGACGTTGTGTATCCAACTCAACGTTTCAACTACTCTAAGGGACAAACTCCAAACATCACCTCCGTTAGTCCTAGAACAGGTATGAACAAGCATTTACTATAGAAAACTGCATTGATGACATATCTTTGTAGGCCAATCCTGGAAGTTAGCATCAGATTGGTTCCCTCGACAAAAAGCCAATAGAAGTTTTCCACTGGCTTTTGTTTTAATTTAGAAAATCAGCTCTGTGACCAACAAAAGATTTGTTCACATATTGTTCATTATGATACAAATGAACAACTTTTATGAATATTATTGCCAGAAGTAAAAGCTTAACGTAAACTAAACCACTTCAGTGTTCACCTTGCTAAGCTTCCATCAACTCTTAGTTTTCCAAGTTTTAGTTAAGATAGCTTGCATTAACATGATTATAGACACAGTGAGGCTGTAAAAGCAAACTAGTGAGTAGATATCTTCACATGTTTGCTGTGATGGTGTTTAATGTCCCGATAAACTCCTATTTGGTCAGTTGTGAGGGGATATTTCTGATGCGTTTTATGTCATATGGGTCATTCCTGGTATCCGGTAACATTTTGGCTTCATAATTTTTGGGAAAAAAGTTACATGTTTTGCATGTTTTTAGCATTCTACCAAAATAGTTTCATGTTTAAATATATGTAACACATACAGGCCAAGCTTAGTATTCTATTAGAATTTCCACCCTGTTCTACAGTCTATAAACCTAACAGGGTGGAAAATTTTGCACTAAATTAGCTGTAGTTTTTTAAATGATCAACACTTAGCTCTTTAACCTTCTACAGATGAACATAACCTTTCTAACTGTGTCAGATATGTTTGTTTGTTTTTTTTTGTTAGGACAAACATTCTCCATAATATAGCCTAACAGGGTGGAACTTTAAGAGTGAGACAAGCAGGAGAACTTAAAAAAAAGATATGAGTAAGAGGTGACATTTACCTCCATTTGTTCAGTTAAATTACAGCTGAAAAAATAAACAATATCACTTCTTGATCTCAGTGGAATTGTAGTCTATTTTGTAAGGCACAGAAGTTCATCCTAACAGGCTGGAAAATGAGTTTAGGGACACGGTAAATTAAGAAAACTGTACAAAAAAAAATATATGCATATATATATATATATACATATATTTATATAGTTTCACATGATTTATATGTATGAGTAGATGAAGTTTAGCTTTGTCCACAACATAATTTAAAAATATTTAATATTATATAATGATAAACTTAAACGCATATATAAATTAAAAGGTGTAAAAAAAAGACCAAATAATATTTTTCATGTCTATTATCTCTGTTTAGGTGATAAAGCAGACTTAATATATATATATATATATATATATATATATATAATTTAAGCAATTTCTTATAAATATGTGAGAATATGAGTAAGTAAATCATAGGGACAGAAAAGTCACTGTATAACAGGAATGCTGTTGAATACTGTAGAATAAATAACTGGAAGTGTTTAAATACTAACTCATTTCCAAGTTTTGGCCCACAAATATAAGTCATGCCTGCAGCGTGCTATTAAACTACTGAATATCACAACACATCGTAGTAATACAACCGACATAACACTTTCCTTGCAGGTCCAGTTGGAACTCAGATCACCGTCTCTGGTTTTGGCTTTGGCACAGATGTAACTCTCATCTCCTCCGAGATCGGTGGTGTGCCTTGTAGTGTGTCATCCGTCACAGATACACAGTTGCTGTGCAATGTTGGGGAACATGCGGGTGGAACCTTTCCGGTCATATTTCACCATGATGTCAAAGGTTATGCCTTGACCCAGTCTGTCTTTACCTATGAGCTGCTTCTAACAGGAGTCACACCAAATGAAGGTAATTAAAATCACTTAAGGTGAATCCCACATCTAGGGTAAACGATTTGTTAATATGGATGGAATATATGTAAATTTGTTCAATAAAACAAAACACTACATGATACCTTTGCTCTGTTTTGCTGTAGGAAGTTACGCCGGAGGAGCCATTGTTGCCATTCAAGGTTCTGGATTCGACCCGAACAGCACCAAAGTCCTCATCTGTAACAGAGAGTGTAACGTGCGCCTGCAGAACTCCACATCTACCCAGCTCAACTGTGAAGTCCCACCCAACAATGGCATGTATTATTTAAAAAGCATGCCGTATGTGTCTAGAAATGTTCAGTTAGCAAATCAAAGCCTAATCTATCAAAGGAGGTACTGCTAAACATCCCAGTACGAAGTTGTCCCTCGAAAGTAAAACATGCCAGGAATGCTTTAACTGAGAGACAATGACAGATGTGACAAGCTCAGGCCATCAGGTCACAGATGAACAGAGCTGAATAAAGACTGCCCGACTGCATCTTAATGACCGCTTTTGTCTCTTACAGGAACTGAAGCAGAGCGGGCCTGCACAGTCATAGTGATGAATGGAGGCGACGCTGTCAACCTCACGAACAGCTATACTTACAGATCCTCTCTGACACCTGTTATCACCAGTGTGACGCCGCGCAGAGGAGGAACCGCTGGAGGCACCAGACTCAACATTACCGGCTCAGGTTTCAGGTGCAGAACACACCAGAAATGCATTGTGCTGAAATTGATTGTCCTTCGATCACGCTTCAGTACACAATGTTCTCTGTGGCATCACTGTTAAAACATTTCAATGCATTGCATAGTCAACACCTGCTTTATTTTAATATTGTTCATATACTAGTATAGTTTTTAACAATATTTTTTAGATATTTTTTGTTTGTTAAATTTAGAAATTTATATGTGCTTTAGTAATTTTGTATTTTTTTAAATATTATTTTCATTTTTAGCTTTTATTAATTTTTTGTTAATTTTAGTTTTAACTTTAATTTTCATTTAAAGTAATCTACTCATTTTATATCATTTTATTTTGTAATTTTTAAAATGTATTCATACAATGTGTTAAAACAAGTATTAAACCACAAAATTATGTCATCATTTATTCACCCTCATGTAATTCCAAACCTCTAATTCCAAATGTGACATTAAGGAAATAAACATGCCTAAACATTGAAAGTGAATGATGACAAAGTCTAGCACTAAAATAAAATAAAATAAAACAAATTAAATAAACAAACAAATAAATAAGATATAAAAATTAAATAAATAATACAAAATAATACAAAAATGTAAAAATAAAATAAATAAAACATAAAATAAATAAAAACATAAATATATACAGTACATACATACATACAGTATTATGTCCTAAAGAGTTAAAAAGCCTCATTTGAATGAATAATTACAGAATTTTCCACTGGAAATGCTAATTTGTCTTCCTCTTCTCACCTGTAGCTCAAATGTCAATGAAGTCTCTGTCACAATTGCGGGGTCTGTTTGTGATGTCCAGTCAGCCAGCGAGTCAGAAATCATCTGTTTGACCAACGCTCAGCCCAGATCTCAAGAAACTCGCGTGCGCGTTCAGCTGGGGAACAAAGGAATTGCCCGAATGGTAAACATGCCATAGATATAAATATTACAAGAATAATTAAAATAATAATAAATAATTGATTCATCTGCTTGGAATGTCTGCTCTCTCTCTCTTAGGATAATGCTTCCTTCTTCTACATTGACGTGTGGTCATCTCCCTATACATGGGGTGGTCTCCCCCCTCCTGAGGAGGGCATGTTTGCTGTAATCACTGCTGGTCAGACCATCCTCCTGGACACTAGCACACCGGTCCTTAAGATGCTCCTTATCCAAGGTATGTTCATTTAAGCAAATACTATCTTCATAAACAAAGCCTTGACACAGTTCTGTGAATGCCTGTTTTGTATTTAGGCGGCCGACTGATTTTTGATGAGGCAAACATTGAGCTGCAGGCGGAGAATATTCTGATCACAGATGGTGGAGCTCTGCAGATCGGAACAGAGCAGGCCCCCTTCCAGCATAAGGCCATCATCACGCTGCATGGACACCTGCGTTCTACAGAACTTCCTGTCTATGGCACCAAGACCCTGGGTGTTAGAGAGGGGGTGCTGGATCTGCATGGTATGTACTAGAAATAAACAACGCTTCAGATTTATTTTAAGTGAACTAATCAAAATTGGACTAACTCGCAATTCTGACTTTACATCTCGCAATTCTGAGAAAAAAAAGTCAGAATTGTGAGATAAAAAGTCCCAATTTTTTTTTCAGTGGCGGAAACAGGCTTCCATAGTATTCAGCAAAGATGCATTAAATTGATCAAAAGTGACAGTTTGTATAATGTTACAAAAGATTTCTATTTCAAGTAAGCATTGTTCTTTTGAACTTTCTATTCATCAAAAAATCAATTTCCACAAAAATATGAAACAGCGCAAAATTGATAATATTTATCAGCATATCAGAATGATTTGTGAAGGATCATGTGCTGAAAATTCAACTTTGGCATCACATGATTATTTTTAATATGTGATGTGTGAAAAATCTATATGGTCATATTTTTAAATTGCAATAAAATTTCTTTTTTTTTTTTTTTAGTATTTGTGATCAGTAAGAGCAAGAGGCTTCTTTCAAAAATCTTACAGACCCCACATTTTTGAACCGTGGTGTAAATATTAAATGATGTGAAAAAGGCACACCCATTAACACTGAACAAATGTACCTAATTTTGTATTACTTTTTTGTCTGTAACTTGAATAATTGAACAATCTCAGAGCTACTGGAAAATTTGCATCGAAAAGGTCACAATGTCAGAAACACAATCTCCTTCAGAAATTGAAGTAATCTCCACAAAAATAGAGATGACCTACATATCACTCCCAGAAGGCTCAGTTAAGTCAGAAAGCCCCTTAGGTGGGCTTCACAGAAGTGCTAAATTTCCCTGATACAGACACCACAGTGCGTAATCACTCCCCTGAAGTGAGAGGTTTTGTTCAGGGCTTGACTATAATCTTGTTTCTCCAGGAATCCCTGTCCCTATGCCATGGACTCGTCTTTCTCAGACTGCACAAAGCGGCTCCAACACGCTGACACTGATGGATGTCGTTACCTGGAAGACCGGTGATGAAATTGTCATCGCTTCCACAGGGCACAGGTATAGATCGTCGCCCAAACCTGCAGCCAAACTCGGTTTCAGGTTGATTTGACTGAAGCTACTGACTTACTAGAGAAACTGAACTAAATCAGTGTATAAACAAGGGCCAAGGAAATGAAAAAAAAAAAAAAAAAAAAAATGGCACCAAATTTATTTAATTTGGGAAAAACTAAACTGTAAATGTTTTACCTTTTTACCTTTTTCCGATTTGTTCTAGGGAAGGGGGAAGACAAAATTGTAAACTTTTGTAAATTGTAAAATTGTAAACACAGTGTTCCGAATTATCAGAAATTCTGGTCATATTTTATTTCCAAGAACATTTTACCAATCCCAATCCACATCAATCTCAATAAATACTATTGATTTTGTATTTAATTATATATAAGTGATATATAATTGATATTTAATAATAAATGATTAAATGCCCATGAGAAGGATGCAATACTAATGCAATAACAGAATTAGCGAAGTTAAGGAATGACCATTGGGCATCGAAATGCTCATTGGGTCAGCAGAGTCAGAAAAAAACAGGTGGAGAAGAAAAGACACGTTAACTGCAGAAGAATTAAGAATAATGTCAAGAATTAGGTGAGAAACCATCAGGATTGATTTAGTCTCCAGCGCCATCATTTTCCAAAACTGAACCTTCTTGGAGTCTCCAGAAGAGCTATGTGTCAGGTTCTCAAAGAAAAATGACCCTCACTTAATAAAAATAACATGCTGAAGTGTTGTGAAATCCATAAAAACTAATTTATCATAGGCTTTATGGACAGATAAGTTGTGAGTGACTCTTAAAGGAACAGCATCACATCCTCTTGAAGCACTGTTTGAAGATCCTATCTTCCAGAATCTGGCAGAAAGTTTGGGGAACTCATTTTTAGCCCATCTCCTATCCTGAGACGTCTGTCTTGCAGGAAATGACTAATATGAGCTCCTGAAACTTACTGAAAATGTGACCAGAATTTCAAATTGCCTAATAATTCGGAACACAGTGCAATAATGATGTCAATCTAGTATTTGTTGTTTTGATGGAATCCACAGACACAGCCAGACGGAGAATGAGTTGAAGAGAATTGCCTCAGTTTCAGCCGACGGGCGGACCCTCACTTTGACTGAACCACTGCAGTACACTCATCTGGGTGTGTCTGTCACACTGCCTGATGGGACAGTTTTTGAAGCGAGAGCAGAGGTGGGCCTTCTTACCAGAAACATAGTTGTCCGTGGATCCAACAACGTGGAGTGGAATGATCAGATTCAGGCTTGCCCTGCTGGATTTAACACAGGTTTGAATGTTGTTACTCAGCTGTGGGTGGAAAGACACAAATAATCATGTCATACACACACTTATGTCCTTAATTCCTTAAAAGTCATGTGAAAGTCACTGTCAATTCAAGTGACTGTTATCGAACACATGACCCAATATACTTTTCTGCTTACAGGAGAATTTGCAACCCAGACTTGTTTCCAGGGTAGGTTTGGAGAAGAAGTAGGAAGCGACCAGTTTGGTGGCTGCATCATGTTCCACGCACCACGACCAAACCAAAATCTGGCAATTGGCAGAATTGAATATGTTGAGGTAATGTTATGAAACTCTTCGAGTCCTTTAAAAGCATTGTCCTCCCAAAAATGTAAATTTCTCACATTATCCCTGACATACTGTATATGCCTTTTTTGTTCTATGGAACACAAAAGAAGATATTTTAAAGTCCTCCTAAAATCAAAATGAAAGTTTTTTGGATGTTAGTATCAATATGTTAGTCTTAAGGTAATCTATAAGCCAGTGTGCTCCAAAACAGTGATAAAATGCGCATTTAGAAGATATAAGCATTCAAAACTCGTAGTTCTGTCACTTTCAAAATGAATCAAAGATTTTTTTGATGTCACCACGAACTTCAGCTTCTTATCAAATCTTCTGACCAATGAAATGGTCTCTTGAATCTGAAGTGCCGGCCCCCTTACACTATAAATAGATGTGGCTGAGATCGGTCACTTATTTCAATGCAAGTATTTTCTGTACGGTGAAAGGCACGTAGTGTAGGGACCAGTGTAAATATGCTTTCAATTGGAGCAAATGAGGTCTGGTTTGGCGTTGTGTCATGCGAACCGCGGTAGCGCTCACAGTTTGACCAGACTTTGTCTCCGGGCCATGATCACACGGAGCAAATCACATGCATATCTAGGGGATATATTGACTCTAGGGGGTAATCTATTAGACTGTGGCTGTCAAATGCAGCTTTACAGAGCTCAACGGCTCTGGCCAGAGCAAATATCAACAAAACGCTATTATAAAAAGGGGGTGGGGCTGCTTGATATGTCCCCCCCAATTTTCCTGTTTAAAATAATGTCACCACACATAATAACGCTGCTTATTATTAAAGAATGTTGGTAACCAACAGTTCCAGGTCTACAAGAGCCTATAAGACATAAGAAAAACATGTGAAAGGTTCTCGTAGTGTCACGTAGTCCCAGTTTCAAGTCCCATTGACTTCTATGGTATTTATTTTTTCCATACAATGGAAATCAAAGGGACCAAAACCATTTACAATATTTGTACAATATTTGTAAAATGTCAATGAATGTCATTATGTTTGTTATTGTCCTCCTCTAGCTCTTTAATGTCGGACAGGCGTTCCGTTTGGGACGCTACCCAATCCACTGGCATCTGATGGGTGATGTTAAGTTCAAGTCATATGTGCGCGGATGTGGCATCCACCAGTCCTACAATCGTGCTGTCACCATCCATAACACCCACAACCTGCTGGTGGAGCGTAACGTCATCTACAATATCATGGGTGGGGCCTTCTTTATTGAGGACGGCATAGAGACCGGCAACATCCTGCAGTACAACCTAGCCGTATTTGTAAAACAGAGCACCAGTTTATTAAATGATGATGTGACTCCAGCTGCATACTGGGTCACCAACCCTAATAACACCATTAGGCACAATGCTGCAGCTGGTGGAACGCACTTCGGCTTCTGGTATCGCATGCATGATAATCCAGATGGCCCTTCGTATAACCCCAACATCTGTCAGAAGAGAGTACCACTGGGACAGTTCTACAACAATACGGTGCATTCTCAGGGCTGGTTCGGCTTGTGGATCTTCCAAGAGTTTTTCCCCATGCGTACCGGCAGCTGCAGCTCCTCAACCCCAGCACCAGCAGTCTTCCGCCGCTTCACTTCCTGGAACAACGAGAAAGGTGCCGAGTGGGTGAACGTAGGAGCGGTTCAGTTCAGCGAGTTCCTCATGGTCAATAATGAGAAGGCAGGAGTGGAGGCCAAGAGGATCATCCGGCAGTACGTCAGCGGATGGGGATTGGATGGAGGAGCGGCTGTGGTCAACAGCACAATGGTGGGCCACGTGGATGAGCTGGGACTGGGGAGGGACTACTGCACCGCTCGTGGTGTTGTCCTGCCTCTGGATGACGGTATGAGCGTCATCAACACCAAGTTTGTGAACTTCGACCGTCCGTCGTGTGCTGCAGTCGGGGTGGCAGAAATAGTTGGGACCTGCATGTTCCGCTGTGGAGGCTGGAGCGCGAGATTCAGTGGGATCCAGTACTATCAGTCGCCCAACAAGGCCTGGTTCAGATGGGAGCATGAGGTGGCGCTGGTAGATACTGATGGGTCACTAACAGGTAGAGAAGCCTTAGACATTTAGAATATTTAGATAGGCTACCAGTCAAAAGTTTGGAAACGGTAAGATTTGTAATATTTTTTAAAGATGTTTCTTATGTTCATGGAGGCTAAAAAATAGAGGAAAAAAAGAAATATTGTGAAATATTTTTAGCATTTAAAAAAATGGGTTTCTAATTTTAATATACTTAAAATATATCATTTATTTCTGTGATGCACAGCTGAATTTCCATCAGTCATTACTCCAGTCTAAAGTGTCCTTCAGAAATCATTCTAATATGCTGATTTATTATTACAATTATCAATGTTGACAAAGTTGTGATACCAAATATTTTTTTTGGAAACTGCAATACTTTTTCAGGATTCTTTGATAAATAAAAGGTTATAAAGAGCAGCATTTATTAAAAATATTTTTTTTTCTAACAATATCTATCTATCAATTTAACATATCCTAGCTGAATAAAAGTTTTAATTTCTTTCAAATAAAAAATTATAAAAATGCACTGAGCCCAAACTTTTGAATAGTAGTGTATATTGTTAGAAAGGATTTCTATTTAAAATAAATGCTTTTCTTTTTAACGTTATATTCACTCAAGAATAAAATAATAATAAGAATTTAAAAAATTACAGGTTTCAAAAAAAATATTAAGCAGCACAACAAGTTTCCAGCACTGATAATAAATCAGAATATTAGAATGATTTCTGAAGGATCATGTGACACTGAAGACTGGAGTAATGATGCTGAAAATTCAGCTGCGCATCACAGAAATGAATTAGCTGTTATTTTACATCGCAATAATATTTCACATTACATTTTTTCTGTATTTTTGATCAGATAAATTCAGCCTTGATGAGCATAAGAAACATCTTTAAAAAATATATAACATCTTACTGTTTACAAACATTTGACTGGTAGTGTATATAATTTGAGAAATACTTTAATAGATTCTTTAGCATGGTGCAAACAGCCTCAGAAAAAAATGGTACCAAAAAAAGATTGAATTTGTATATATATATGTATATATATTTTATGTTTCTGAAAAGGAAATGTTAGCTACAAGGTGGTAGCAAGGAATAACTTGCTCGACCCAAGACGCTGCTTCCCAGGAACAGAGTGGAGTGTTGGCGTTCCTGCTGCAGTATGTGACAGTACCATTAACTTCCACCGCATGGTCGTCGTCAATCCCTCACCGCCTTCCCTTCAGTCTAAAGATGTCATTATAACCAACTCATATGGTATGATGAACTAATAAACTCTGGAATAAAATGTGCATGCATGTATTAGACATGCTAGATAGTAGAATGAACAAAATGCAAGGTTTGAGGTGTTGGTTAAAACGTTTCACTACTTTTAACTTCTGTCTAGGGCACGTTTGCATAGAAAAACAAGTGAAGAGACAGCAGAGCAGTTAAATGCAAAGCTTAAAATACAAGGAACTGTCCCTTAAAACATTAATCTCAAGATAAAAAAATAATGATTTCACGTATAACATTGAGGGAACATTAAGTTGAAGTGAGTGAGACATCTTGGTTCACTTAATTTCAATGTCCTCTCTCTCTCTTTAGGGACATGTGTGCTTCCTTTCCTCAAAAAACTGGTGACCCACACATTTGGCTGGATGGTAATGGTGCCCACAGGCCAAACATACAACTGGTACTTCGATGGTGCTTCCCAAATAACCAACATCTCATACAATGGAATGGTCTACGGCTTTCGGGTAAAGTATGCACACTACACAATAATCCAATGTACATCTTCAGAATAAGCATTGTTCCAGTGAAGCATGTTAAGAATGATTACATTTTATATTGTGAAAATATTCCTGACTTATTGGATGACTCCAAAAGGCTTAAATGCTAAATTTACAATACATAACATGTTAATCTGTCTCTTTCTTAAATGCAGCCAGAACAATATGTAATTATCAACCACAACCTGACGCAGACACCTGACCGTTTCCGCATCATAGACGACAGGAATGGCTCCTCCCAGCCTCTGAACCCCACTGCGAATGTAAACGGGGATTGGTACTTCAACCAGACATCCAAAAACCTCTATTACATGAGTAAAACTTGTCATCTTTTCACCCAAGACATCTATCTTTCTAGTCTATTTATTTGTGTAGTAGTAAGATTTTGAGTTTTGTGTCTACAGTGTCTGGAAGAGACCGTGTTGTTAGCCGGAGGAAGAGGAACAGTGTGGACCGCTCAGTTGTAGACAGATCGCTGGACTTCAGAGTATATCAGTGTTACTATCCCAACTGTATCCAACCTTTCTCTGGTTCTGTAGTCACAGCAGCCAATACATCCAACTCAACCAGGCCTGCAAACTATGTGTATGTTACCACACACACACACACACACACACACAGCAATAATAATAACGATGGGTAACACTTTATAATAACTACAGTATAAATCATTAGTAAATTCTCAATACATCCTTTATAAACCATTCTTCCAACATTAATATGCATTAGTAAGCAGTTTACAAGTGCAGCAATAAATGCCTTATTCTTGAGCATATTTTATATATATTTTTATATATATAAAATTTTTAATAGTTGTATTTATTAATAATCAATTTATCATTTCTAAATTATTATGTTATTTACAAACCAGTTATTTAGGAGTTGTCAGTGTCAGGCTCATTCAGAAAGTCTAAGTAAATGATTAATCAATTATTTAAATGTACATGAATAAATCTTATTATTTAGACACATGATAATAGTTGCTCAGTGTGTTAATAAATGCTTTATTAACACACGTTCCTGCTGTAATTCATGATTAAGTCAGGTAGTTCTAAAGCATTTAGTAGTTGGCAGCCGTCTGTTTTTGTGGGATCATCTAAAGTAAGGACTGTTTATACCTTGTAAAGCATCTTTATCTTCCAAACAGAAAAGTTAAACAAGCACAACACAGAGGGATACAGAAGTGTGCAGTTTCATATTTTCTTGCATCTTGAAATGAAGAGTTCTGTATCTCTCTGTATATCTCCTTTGTAATAGATAAGCTTATAATACAAGGCATTTATAGCTGTATTTATAAACTGCTTACTAATTATATTAATGTTGCAACAATGCTTTATAAAAGAGGAACTGACTATTCATTAATGCTTAACTAATGATTCATTACAGGTAGCATGTAGTTATTATAAAGTGTTACCTAATTAGGTACTTTGTTGGATGTTGTGAATGGATGTTTACTATTAGGTACTTTGATAATAAAACATATCCTGTTGGGGTCAGACTCTGGTCAAATACATCCTTTTGGAGGTCCAGCTCAGAGAACAACTTCAATGTGCCACAAGAAGGCTCTGATGTGATAATTCCAGCTGGTAAGCACCTCTAATGCTCATGCAAAGACAAAAAGGAAAAAATGACATTTTTATTAAATCATATAGTGGTCAAAAATGTAAACTATCTCATTCTGTCTCAAAGGCATTTGGATGGTTGTGGATGTTGTGTTGCCCTCCTTGAACAAACTGAAAATAATTGGAGTTCTGGAGATTCCAGACATAAACAATGGCTCCTCCACCGGCGGCGTTTCTCAATACAACAATGTTGTTCTGAATGCTACATATATCTCTATTCAGGTAAATATATAAGTACATTCAAATTGGCATAGACATTTTAGGATCATTACACCAACTAGAACCAGACTCCTCATGTGTACTAATTTAGTTAATTCTGTTCAACTCAATCAGGGTGGACGTCTGATTGCTGGCTGGCCTGATGAACCCTTCAGAGGTCAACTACAGATCATACTGAGAGGAAACCATTCCACACCAGACTGGCTATTACCATCCGAAATAAACCAAGGGTCTAAAGTGCTGGGTAAATGAACATAAATAAAAGTCAAGATATCTTGTGAAGATATCATTATTGAGCATACTTGGATTAAAGATGTTCCTATTAAAGGAATAGTTCATCCAAAACTGTAAATGTGGTGTTTATCTGCTGACCCCCAGGGCATCAGAGATGTAGGTGACTTTGTTTCTACAGAAGAACACAAACAAAGATTTTTAACTCAAACCGTTGCAGTCTGTCAGTCATATAATGGAAGTCAATGGGGACCAAACGTACCAAAGCTCTGAGAGTCAAAAAAACATACACAGAAGAAAACAAATGAAACCCTGCGGCTCATGACGATACACTGAGGTGTTAAGACACGAAACCATCAGTCTGTGCAAAAAACTGAACAGTATTTATATTATTTTTTACCTCTTATACACCACGATCTCTGACTGTCCTGAGCTCATTCACAACATCCAGCACATGACCCGGTCACATAGATATATACACATAGATATAGATGTAGATCCTTACGTATTGCTGCCCATAGAAACAGTCACATAGATATCTATGTTCTATTGAAGAAACAGTCACCCTAGGGGTCAGCAGATAAACATCACATTTTCATTTTTGGGTCAACTATCCCTTTAATCATCTGCCAACTTAAAAGTCTTAATTTCAGTAGAAACCTTGTCTTTTAGGTGTGTTTGGATCTCTTGACCTGTATGGCATGCCACACAATGTGTATCACACTAAGCTTGCTAGCACATCCCAAGCAGGAAACAGCACTATCTCACTACAGGAATCTGTGGACTGGAAGGTCAGAAGCTTTTTAAAAACAACAAAAAGCAGAACAGAGAGATTTAGGAACTATTGATCCTGCTAGTGTGAATTGCAGATTTCAATCAAAATCCTCTTTGAGTAAAACCACTCTTTTATTACCTCCAGGTTGGGGATCAGATCCTGCTGTCCACCACCAGCTATGACCCTTGGCAGACGGAAATCCGCACCATCACTGCGGTCACAGATTATGGCCGCACGCTGACTCTGGACCAGCCTTTATCATACACACACATTGGTTAGTCCCCTAAAATCCATTATAGCAATAACAGGAATTGTGCAGCATTGATAAGCTGTTAAATATTGTTTCAGAAGTTGAGATTTGTTACATTTATTTCCTCTTATGCACACCAAGACTGCATTTATTTAATAAAAGCACAGTAAAACAATAATATTATGAAATATTATTGCAATTTAAAATACCAGTTCTATATTAATATATTTTAAAATGTTATATATTTCTGTAATGACAAAGATCTAAATCAGAATTTGTTCTAATATGCTGATTTGGTGAATTTCTTAGGATTCTTTGATTGATAAAAGTTTACAAAAACAACATCTTTATCATTTGTGCAATTATATATGTTTTACTGTGACTTTTTTTTATTAATTTAAGGCATCCTTGTAGAATAAAAGTAATAATTTCTTTAAAAATATCTTACTGACCCCAAACGTTTTTATGATAGTATATAATTAAATAAATGTATTAAATGCATATGTATCTGGTCATATAGGGGAGAGCTACAATGTGCCAGGTTCTTCAAGAAGTTATCAGCTTGCAGGCAATGTGGCTTTACTGACCAGGAACATCAAGATCATTGGTCAGGAGTATCCAGAAATGAACACACAGTCTTATGGAGCCAGAGTTTTGGTGGGAACCTTCTCCAGCGGAGGAATCAATTTCAGAGGTATAAACTGTTGGGCCTCAATCTTGACATACAACAGGACAAATTATACAAAAAACAAAAACAAACCATAAGGCCCATTCACCTGGAAGAAAATGAGTGAATAATTATACAGTGGGGCAAAAAGGTATTTAGTCAGCCACCAGTTGTGCAAGTTCTCCCACTTAAAAAGATGAGAGAGGCCTGTAATTCTCATCATAGGTATACCTCAACTATGAGAGAAAAAAAAAATAAGAAAAAAAAAATCCAAAAAAAAAATCACATTGTAGGATTTTTAAAGAATTTTATTGCAAATTATGGTGGAAAATATGTATTTGGTCAATAAAAAAATTTCATCTCAATACTTTGTTATATACCCTTTGTTGGCAATGACAGAGGTCAAAGGTTTTCTGTAAGTCTTCTCAAGGTTTTCACACACTGTTGCTGGTATTTTGGCCCATTCC
>JAUMHE010000072.1:14484522-14512591 GCA_032359235.1 Enteromius mattozi
ATTTCATGGACCTGGCACAACTAGTTCTGGAGATATTTCAGTCTGAACATGGTCACTCAGACTGTGATGCCAAAACAGGGTAAAAAACAAACTTTTTTACAGATTTTTTGTGAAAGTTTGTATATGATCTATTGGGCATTTTACCCATCACATAGATTTTTTTGAGAAAAATCTGAGGAGGTCAGGTGGGGAACATTTCCAAAATTTGATGATTCCAGCTGGAACGACCCTTATGACAATGGCTTTATGTGACGATTGTTTTAAGTTTACTTAAATTAGAAGGTGCTATTTTTTACAAAAATGTAAAACATTAGTATAGTCAATGAACAATTTCCTTGAGACTTCAGTAGTAGTATTATCACGGAAACTTATTTCAGGCATAAAAAGATGCCATTAAACACATTAAAAATATAAAGTTTCTACATTAATTGGAAGATCGAATGTGAAATTATTGCAATATTAGAGCATATTTAAAAACATTTAATATTATTAGGTGGGAATTGTTTTGATTAATTTCAGGAAAAAAAAAAGTGCAATTAGTTATTTTTGTAATCAATTGACAGCACTAAAATATATATAAAAATGTATATATTCAAACCGTAAAATACACACAATTTTAAATTCAGAATTAGCATTAAAAGATTGAAATACAGCATAAACCTAGGGCTGTGTGATATTGACAAAAAAGAATATTTCGATACTTCCTGTGATTTTATCGATAGCAATAATTAGATTATATTTTGCTGAGTGTGTTATTGTGCTGGTACCTTAATAGCTACCATTTTTTTGATAGTCTTCATATTTTGTGTGAAGGTTAGTTCACACTGACAGAAATTAATATTTTCCAATAAGTTTTAGCTGAGTTATACATCATATGAGCAATTTACCTTTATAAAGCCATTTTTTCTAAAAGTGTTAATTGTCTTTTGAATACTGATATTTTTAAATTGTTTAAATAATAAAATATACTCTGAATGTGAAATTAAAACCGCCAGTAGGTGGCAGTAAGTCCCTGTAAATAAGTGAGTCGTCGCGATGCATTTGATTCATTCAGGAACGAAACTCCGTCATGTTGCTCAGAGACGCAAAATAACCCCGTGGATGTGTTTGGAATTATTTTTTGATGTTGAAATAGCGCAAAACAGAAAATATGGTATCTGAGGTATAAGTCTACATGTTTATGGAACTGTTGTTAAAAATAAATATCCTATTTAATCCTATTTTAAATTTAATCAGGTGAAACGGTACTCTTCGTGTGAAATTAATTAATTAGGCTATATGAAATGGTATACAAATGTACATAGACTGAATCATGCAGTGAAAGTGAAAGAAGACTCTAAATGCGCACTAGTCTAGTCTTCACATAATTCAAGCATGCACGCTCTAGAATGTTATTTGCAAAATACTCGATAATGTCAACAATCACGATATTATCGCAGACAATATATAGTCGCACACCCTTACATAAACCCACTTTTTTTTTCCCCATGATCCTCAGTTTCCATCTCCTCCAGCTCCACAAACAATATCAAGCTCCAGCAATCATCATGAGTCGGTACTTTGTTTCTCTTGAAATGTAATTTTCCAATTAACTGACATCAAAAGGACCAGACATAAAGATACCACTCGAGATGAATTAGGAATCAAGAGGGACAAGGGTAGTTTGAGGAGAGGATTATTTTCTCATGCTGATGTTTTCAGTAATGTTGGCTCATGTCATCTCTCAGGGGTTTGTGTTGCAGTCAGCTGACTGGCCAGTGTGTGTGTGAGTGTGTGTGTGTTTTGTAGTGTGTCCTAAGGCTCTGGCACACAAACCGAAGCAAACTGGTGTTGAGTGTACACTAGGGTGGAGACAGGATCCACACGCACAGACATATTCAACTCCGCTGCGACGGTGTCTCGTTTCACAGCACAAATCTTTAATGGGTCACCTGGGAGGAGATTTTTGGCAAAGGTTCTGCTAAATGGGGCATTTGAGTTTGTTTGGATGTGTGAACTAAGAATACAAAGTGGTTCTCACAGAGCGTGACTCAGGACATAGGTAAACAAATAAGTCAGTGGTGTGATGGGTCAAAAAAAAAAAAGTTTGAATGTGCATCGTCATACTTAAACACATGAAACGAGACGGGGACGTAATGTCCTCTCATCAAGTCTCTTTCTCCTTACACATCAAGCCTCAGAGGTTTAACATGGTAGCAAGGTATAACATAGAAACCACGCTAACTCAACAATAAGACAAGTGGATATGAAACTACCCTAATACTGGGTTTTAGATTAAAAACAACATTTTGGAGGACAGATACACGATTCAAATTAATGCTAATTTTTACATGTACTAATACATTTAAACCCTTTTTTAAATTGAACAAATAACTGAATGTATTATAAAGAAAATGAAAGTTTAAAGCTAGAAAGCTAAATGTTCATTTTTAAAGCCAACGCTTTAACTAATATTAATGAATGGATACTTATTACCTTAAGTGTACATTTATAAACATACGATTACTATTTATTTTTTCATCCTCGTTTATTCATAATGATAATGACAGTTATTTTGCAGTACCTAAAAGGGTCATTTATACTCACACTAACGCATTTTTAACATTTAATAAATGCTGTGAAAGTATTGTTTATTAGTTCATGTTAGCTATTGAATCAGCTAACATTAACGAATGCAAACTATTAATATAATGAATACTAATTTAAAATTTTAAATAAATTCAATGTGTTACTTGCCGATTTATAATTATGGGTGAAATATATGTGATTTTTCCTAAATATCTATCAGTCTATCTATCTATACACACACACATACATAAACTACACAAAATAATGCTATCACTGTGTACATATAAAAAGGACTGCCTATAATGAAATAAAAAAGGGTTAAACTTCTCAAGGCCTGACAATGCCATGTTCACAAGCCGTCAATTTAACAGACGTTCTGCTGACTCACTGGGATTTTAGGCATCACACCCAGTAAAGCTCCTTCATGACATTTACTATTGTTCAAAACGCTACATAAATACATGTGAACTAAACTGAGTGACCTTTGCTACCTACAGTCTTCCCTTAAACACATAAACGTGACTGACCCTGCCTCAAATACTAAACTACTGTGTGGCAGGTAAACAAGAATCACAAACGTATAGGTGGTGTTTCAATTGAAATTTGTTTTAGCAGTGCTCATATAGAAAATATAGCACACGCCCATGTATTTATGTGTGAAAAGTCACATGGTAAATTCTCTGGAACACACGTCTTAGACATCCTTCTTATCTTAGATGAGTTTTGGATGGATGTGAAATGGGACAGTGCAAACAAGCCAAACACAAGCCAAGCGCTTTGTGCAAACATTCAAGACGAACCCAAACAATCAGCCAAGTACAGTAATATGGCAGAGACAAATTAAGCACTGTATAATATCATACACGCACAACGAGAGAGCCATTTAAAGAAAACAAGAAAAGATGAAGACAGAGAAATTAGATTTTTCCAATCAGGCAAAGCATTCATGGAAAATTTTATCAGCTGATCGCAACATCCTGAGGACAAGACAGACTAAAAAAAAGTAAATATAGTCCCATACTGCTTGAAGCAGTTGAGTTCAGTTATAAGTTAACAAATGTCAGCCTATCATCAAAGCAAAGCTGGTTTGAGGGCATCTAAGCTTGTCCAAACCATAGTTTAGAGGGTAAGCGAGGACACCGCATACAAAGGTTCCTTTTACAACTTACATGTGGTCTTCTTTAGAAGTTAGAAGACAAACAATGAAATTCAAGGGAATATCTGATTTTAATATCTAATTTGTGATATTGTTATTTCAGAAAGAGTCAGAAGGAGTCAAAATTAGTGGTCAACCGATATGAGGTTTTTTTTAAAAAAAGATGATATCAGGGTGGCCGATAACCGATATTAGACCGATATAACCTTATTTATTATAATATTTACGAAATTTGAAATAATTTGAAAATGGATTAAAATATAAATGTGTAAAATAAACATACCTTAAGACACTAAGTATTTTTCGCAAATAAATAAATATCTAATACACATATTCAATAAAATATGTATAAGTAAATACTGTAACCAACATGGCATTCTGGGTAGTTTGTGTGCTTTGGGAATGATATTTTTCAAATAAAGCCAAAGTAACACTCATATTACACACAGCATACAGTGAATATGACATGAATAAACACATGACAGTGGGTAAACACATAAAGTGCAGCAAAATTTAAATCACGAGTTTAAAGCTGATCGCTGCTCCTGTCAGCATTTAATTCACACGGACTGACCGTCACACAAAGATCACATCATCATGACACCAGATTCGACTAAGTTTGAAAGTTTTGTGAATTTAAATATTCATTAGTCATTCAGAGATTTGGTTAAATGATATAAATGTGTATTTGCTGAAAATTGACAGCAAACAAGAAAGTATTATAATGCTTGCTATTCTATTACTAATAATATTAAAGTAATCATTACAAAACTTTTTTGCAAACGTTTTAATTCCTTTGTTTAACTGTTCTATCTGATACAGTTCTTACCGTATTAGAACTGAACGAACAATCTAAGCACTGTGTGCTCAGGCGCTTTCTTTCTCAGCACTGTCAAAATAAATGTCTGGCATGCTGTCAAAACATTGAACATATCAGTCAAACAGAAAAATGTATCGGCCGATACCAATATATCAGTCGACCACTAGTCAACAAATCTAAGAAAATTCTCAAAAGATGTCAAGATTTGCCAGGTAACTTGTTGTAGAGTGCATTGCGATGTTTTGATTAGATTTTCAAGCTAAAATAAATACAGTGTGAGAAACAGAAGAAAAGCTAACAATTTTTTTTTTCTTTTATCTAAATACGGTTACAACACCTTGAAGGGTTTGAATCTATAACTTCTGGACAACCAGTTCTTGATATTTATTGACTTAGCCTCAAATCCTAATTTGCTGCTTAATAATAGATAGCTAGGTAGTTGTTAAGTTTAGGTATTGGGTAGGATTAGGTTATGCTGAATATCTGCTTAATAACTAATAAACAGCCAACTGGTCAATAATAGGCATGCTAATAAGCAGTGAGAACTAAAGAGTGAGAACTGGTCCCTATACTAAAAGTGTTACCAAGTTTTAAATAAAAATTGCACATTTTGTTTCAGCTAGTTGCCAACGCAAGTTATTCTAAATTTAAATATTAAAAAAAATGACCAAAATTTAAAAATGAAGAAAAAAAAATACAATTATTTTAAATTTAATCATTAAAAAAAAAAAAAAAAAAAAAACCATCTCAAAAGATACTAAAATAGCCCTTATTAGTACTAAACTGTGTGTACTGTATGTTAAATGATGGCGATGCCCAAGCAAATATCTGCAGTATTCTTTCAACTCCGACTGTCGAACATTTTAGCTCCAGCCCTGAGAAAAAAACACCACAACAAGATAATCAAGATTCTCAGGATTACTAAAAGATTACAGGCAGGTGAGTTTGATCAGGACTGCAGCTAGAATGATGAGCATCATATCATATCCATATATCCAGTGCCAAGTAATAACACCAACAACAATAAAACAAAACAAACAAAACAGGCTAAACCATCAACATTAAAGGGATAGATCACCCAAAACTGTAAATGTGATGTTTATCTGCTGACCCCCAGGGCATCACAGATGTAGGTGACTTTGTTTCTTTAGTAGAACACAAACAAAGATTTTTAACTCAAACTGTTGCAGTCTGTCAGTCATATAATGGAAGTCAATGGAGACCAAACATACCAAAGCTCTGAGAGTCAAAAAAACATACACAGACAAAACCAAATGAAACCCTACGGCTCGTGACCATACATTGAGGTGTTAAGAAAACTGAACAGTATTTATATGATTTTTTTCTCTCTTATACGCCACAATCTCTGACTGTGTATATATATATCTATGTGTCAGCGTCACGCGCCGGATGTTGTGAATGAGCTCAGGACAGTCAGAGACTGGTGTATAAGAGGTAAAAATTTATATAAATACGTTTTTAATTGATATAAATATCATGCTGATTTCTCAGGCCTTGTTTAAAGCCAAAATCAATGATGGCGTTTGTCTCTGATGATAAACAGGTGCTGTAAAAACGAGATAGGCTTGTGTGACAGCACAGACAGGTCATGTGATGTCATTCTCAAATAGAACCCAATTAAACAGCCTGAACATTCCGTTCTCTGTCAGCATGCAAATCTATACCTACACGTAAATATACGACCTGATATACGCCAAGAAATGCGGCTGTATTGTTTGGATTTGTTGCTACGTGTATGTTCCAAAAATCCAGACGGACTGAAAACAAAGATGACTAGTTCAACAAACACATTAGGTGTCACTGTCGCTCACACACAGATGTGTCTGTGTTGGTTTTGTGTATGTTGCTAGCACTCAATCACTTGTCACTTTACGGTCTGACTTTTACGAGAGTCTTCAGGGCCTGGTGTCGTTTCGCACTGTACACAGACTCACAGACACGCACCCCCTGCGGCTCACCACCATTAATCACTCGCTCGCAGAATCCAGCGGAGGTCACGGCAGGTTCAGCGCTTCAAACTCCAGTTACTACATCAGAGATGGATCACTCATGCACAGAATGCCGTATTAGTATTGGTACGTGCGCGAGGGGAACGCTGACACACATAAATAAGGAAAAGAGTAAATAAGAAAATCTAGCGAATCCTAATTAATCCCACTGCGGCGGACCTGTGCGCTCTTGCCGTCTCACACAGCACTCACACAAGCTTAAAGTTGATCCGTGATCAAAATTGACCCCATTTATTTTCTTAATGCTTGTTTTGGGTCTTATGGGCGATTTATCAATGCACATCATTCTGAAAAACATTTAGATTTATTTGAGTATTTGGGAGATGCAAAGTAACCCACAAAGGCATTCAAAGTACGCATGCATTCCATGGGAATCAAACCTACAACGAAGTGCTATGCTCTAAGAAAAAAAGTAAATAATTATTATTTAATTTCTTTTTAAACGTTGCCTTATACACAGAGGCACTGTCATGTTAGAATAGAAAAGGGTCCTGTTCAAACCGTTACTTTAAAATTAGAAGCACACAATTCCCCAGAATATAACTATATGCTTAAATATTAATGTTTGCACTCTTATAAATTACTAAAGTGGTCAGATCTGTTCATCAAAAGGGGGTGACCCAATACTTTTGGCAATATAGTGTGTGTGTGTATATATATATATATATATATATATGTGTATGTATGTGTGTGTAGGTGTGTGTGTGTGTGTATACAGTATATATATATATACATACACACGGCAAAAAATATCAGCACCCTTGGTAAATATGATCAAAAAAAGCTGTGAAAATTAATCTGCATTGTTTATTGGGGGATTATTATTTTGAAATAAAAGTTTTTTCTCTAATACACATTGGCCACAATTAACGGCACCCTTTAATATAATACTTTTTGAAACCTCCATTTGTCATACACACACACACACACACATACATATATATATATATATAGACAGACACACATTTTTATATATTTATATTGAATTAATCATTCATCTTTACATTACTTGAATTATTTGCAAATATATTTCAGAAGTTACAATATATCTGCTGTTTTATAGTTTGAAATCTACCTCCTTACAAACATTTTACAAGTCTCTTGCTAAACATATTTCTTGAAAAGTGTTTGCTCCTTATCGGACACAAATCCACACACAAGAGTGGCCAAGTACTTTTTGGGGTGACAGTAGACCTGTAAATTCATGCAACATACAAATGCATTCAGCTGTCTGCTGTGCATTTGAGCAAGAGAGCGTATGATTTTAGTAGCAGATGCAGGCAGAGTGTAATCTTGTCTTGTCTTGAGGGCAGTGCCAGAACAAATACAAAGACGCTCAGATAAACGCACATACAGACAGACCTCTGTGCAGCATGCACAAGAAATTACAAAAGATTCCATCTTTGTGACGCATATTGACAGATCTCAAGCACCTGATTATAATCACACTAACGCGCTGTCAGTATCACAAACACAGCAACAACATTTATTCCATTCCCACGCTGAGCAAGAGACTACATTGAGCAATGCGTGTTGTGCCCATGTCGTGCCCGCCAATGCCGGAGCAGTTCTGTCTGATGCCTGCCGGTCACTAAGGGTCAGACGATCCTCGTGAGATCATTAAGAAACCACATGTGTGCATAACCCATCTACAGCATTCTTCAGTAGTAATATCATGTCCAAAATAATGCCCAAAAAGCACTGCCAACCATAATAGGCCATGCTTACTGGAAGTGTGACCTTCAAACTCTAGAGCACATCATAACTGACTGCAACTTCTGGGAACAAAGTATGAACGAAGTTTAGAAATATCAGGGTAGGGTGGTTTAACAGTATACACTGTGTGATTGTACAAATATCAAAAAGTAGAGATTTTGGTACCTTTGGATATCAGTACAAACGACTGCTGTATATTATTGGGAAGTAACTGCAATCTGTCACGTTAATATTAGACTGCATCTGATGTACATCAGCTATTGGACTTGGAATATGGCTCACAACCAGGGTCTGGAGTCTGTTTATAATATCATTTTTCTGTTTTTACTCACTCAAGTGTTACATAACGTGAATGTTTGTGCACTGATGCCAGACGTATTCGTTTGTTATGAATGGTCTTATCTTTTGGTCCGTGTCCATGAAGTTCCACATAAAAAGTAATAAGTCACAGAATTCATTGGATTATTTACAAATTGGCAGACCACATGACTGTTGCATATATAAACCATGCTTTAATTTAATTTCCAGGAATAATAGCTATAATATAATATACATGTTTCCATGATATTATTACTATGAATTTATGAATCATTCTGAAAAGGGATCAACCGCTCTTCTAATGACAGACATCCACCTCTATTTTTTATTAAACACACCCATATTGTTTCAAATTAAATCCATTCTTTCTATTAAATCACAGAATCCTGAAAAACAAGGCTTCTACAAACATTTAAAACATTACAACTGCTTTTATCTTAGATAGTTGTGGGAAATGTTGGAATGAATGAGTTTGAATGGTTTCTGAAGGGTCACGTGCAGCCCCAGTGAGTAGAAGAGACTTATTAAAACAGTAGTTAATTATATCCAAATGTACAATCTGCCTTTCTGATAAATAACATGCATTAATAACTGAATTGTGGTAAAACTTAACTGTGGTGCGTAAATCAACCTGACAGCTCAGGATGTCCTATACGTCTTGATAACGGAAGTCATACCTCAGCAGACTGCCTTGGGTTCAACCTCAAAGCTAAAGCCACTTCCTGTTTTCAGATTTTTGGGTTGTTTTAGACTCAGTGAAGAACAGAAGCAGAAAAAGAGGGAGGAAGCAGAAAAAGGGAGGAAGAACATGTTCGCAAACAATTCCAAGCAGTTTTCTGAACCATAGTCTTGACAAAGAATCTCTTCCAGCTGTATGAACCATGCTTTGTGCTCGGCTACTGCAGTTGGCATATCTGAAATGACTCAACAATCAAATCAAAGAAAGGTGAACAGTGTGAATTTCCATTATACTAGCATGTATGGTCTTTACACTGTGAGAAGCACACACTGTACAATCAACAGGATGGTATGATGGGACCTTGTTAAGATAAACTCAAAACTAAGTAAACACAAATACAGACTGATGCATTTTAAATCACTCAATTTTCTATCAATACACATCAAAACTGCCAACATTCAGCTTTATCTGCCAATCTGGATTAGGATTTTTAATGGAGCTTGTTGCAATGTGTTATAGGATCAACAAGACAGGACGAAAGAATGAAAAAAGAAAGAAAAAAGAGAAAGAATTAAAAGGAAATAAAGAACAAAACAAACATGATTGAAAGAATGAACGAAAGAGTGACAGTACAAACTAAAGAATGAATAAAGAAAACCAAATGAGAACAAAACTAAATAATGAAAAACAAAACAACAAAAGACTGAAAGAAGCAAGAGAACAAAACACAAACGAAACAAAAGAACAAACAAAAAAAATGAAAGATAACAGGCAAACAATAGAGTTAAAAACAAAGTGAATGAAGAAGGAACAAACACAAATGAAAAATAATGAATAAAAAAGTACCAACAAAATGAATGAATGAAAGAAAGAAAAACATATGATTGAAAGAGAACCAAAGAGTAACAGTACAGAAGAAATAATGAATAAAGAAAAATTAACAAGCAAGAATAATGGAAAAAATAAAATGAAAGAAGGAACAAACAAAATGAAAGACAACAAGAGAGAAAAGAGAATTAAAAAAAAACAACTGAAAGTAAATGAAGAAGGAACAAACAAAAGAAAGAAAGAAAGAAAGGAAGGAAGGTAGTAGTCTATAGCAGCTGATGAGGGCCACAGGTGATTAGACTCCAGAGACAGAATGGTGAGAAATAGAAACTGGAAAAGAAGTGATGGACAGACTGTTCTCAGGGTGTTGACAACAACAAAATAATCATCTTCACATGGAAAGACAGAAACAGAGGCAGGCAGCACATCCAGGACATCACAAGATGTCTCCCCACCAGAGGTGAGGTCAGTCCCAGTGAAGAACTGGAAACACAGGGCCAGCCCACAACACTTAACTTCTCAAAGCCCCAGGACTTACAAAACATGATCTCTCTAATGTGCTCGTGCATGCCAACGAGCATAAATCAAGTTGTTGTGTTTTTTTTTTCCTTTGGAAAAGGAGCTTAAGGCAAGGCATTGTGGGAAAGGACAGAAAGGATAGGAAAGAGGAAGGAAGGGCTTTGACTGCTGGCACAGACCTGGACAAATATACACATCCACACACACTCGCAAGCGGCGTGTGAAAGGAAAGCAACTCTCATCTCCAAGGAAAGAGTCTCCGCTCAGAGGATGCTAAGGAAAGACACTTTTCCATTCAGGATTTCGCACTCGTGGCAATGCTTGACAAATGCACATATTATCTCATTATACAACAATAGTGCATGCTTGAGAAGCACAAACAACCCCTCTGGCTGACCCCGTGAAGTCCAAAGAGGGTGCGTGGGGTGTACAGGAGATTAAAGAGGAAACGCTTTGTACGACTGCAACCTGATAAGCTTGTGAGAGTCATTAGTTCTGTACTAAAACCTAGCGAGCTGCTCCACTGTCTACATTGGCTGTTACCTTCTAAGGCAGCATCCAAGTTGATATGTAACCTCGTTAGCGACTGATTTGAAACTATCCTTACGGGAAATCAAATGCTTCTCAATAAGCACACTGTGAGGTCTGAAACACACTCGACAATTTTAGTTACGCGAGATAGATTTTCGTTAATCATCCTGGCTCAATTTAAAGGAATAGTTCACCCAAAAATGAAAATTCTGTCATCATTTACTCACCCTTGAGTAATTTCAAACCTGTATAAATTTCTTTTTTCTGCTATTACTATTCCTTTAGCCCCTGCTTGTATTTAAGAACATTAGCAAGGCCATAAACATGTATTAAATAATTTTGGGAAGCTTTATTCATGGCCTGGAGCCATGTGAAGCAAGTTTTATTACGGACGCGCACGCTTTATTTAATGTGTTTTGGACTGTTAAAGAGAAACACAATGATAGAGCTTAGAAGTGTGAGGACAATTTTAAATATAACTCCGATTGAATTAGTCTGAAAGAAGAAAGTCATGCACCTAGGATGGCTCCAGGAGTAATTAAAACTAATTTTCAGTTTTGGGTGAACTAACCCTTTAATATATGCATATTTACTGTTGTGAGTTTTTCTAATAAAGGTGGAGTGATGGCAAATTTGACATATTTTTGTCTTTTGACCAACATGATCTTAATGCTATCTTTTGCTACAAAGGCAAATGAGACCATAAAAAATCATGATTAATCATTTTCAAAATAAAAGCTTTAAATATTTATTATGAGTAGAGTGTGTGTGTGGGTGTCTATATATACATATATATATCTCCAAATTTTATATCTAAAATTATATTTTGATTATAAATAAAAAAATAAAATACATAAATATGCACACATGCATATATATATATATGCATGTGTGCATATTTATATATAGATAATAAATATACAAAGTACACATACATATAATAAGTAAATATTATATTTTAAATTTGATTAATAGCGATGTGTGGTTTTGCAGCCCTAAGTAGGGCGAGATTAGTTTTTAGTTGCATCATTAAATGCCAAAGAATCTCCAATCATTTTAGTTTCTCTTAACCTCAATGTAGACCTTCAGGTTCCTCGTATGGACATATGTGAGAGCATAAGAGGATGCCAGACATACTGAAACAGGGAAGTGAGATACCTGCAATAAATCACTCATGTAACATCTCATGCGTGTCTGATGGATAATAGCTACAGGGCTAAGAGCACAGTGTCTGTTTTCAACTCTTACATGTGGCTCAGATGGCTGTGGCAGAGATCCAGGACTCAGCACAGGAGATCCCGAGGGGCTGCAGAGCTCAGGGAACGGGTTTGGAATAGCTGGCAAAGACGCCGGACGAACTTGCAACTCTTCTTCTTGAAGGCGCCTACAAAGTGTGACACAGAGAGATAAGCAAAAAAGATCACACTTGTACAGAACTCACTTTTGAAATCACTCAAAAATACATACCATTCCTAACACTAAAACACCTAGCATCTCATTAAGATCTCAAGGGTTCATTAACAATGCAGTATTCGCGATATCATCCCTGTTTTAATCAATATGAAGCTGAGCAGGGAATTAAAGCCCTGAAGTTCCCTGAAAACTTGATAGGCTAATGAAAAATAAATCAGAAGAATCCGTATGAAATTCTCACCACCGCATTACGGATTCTACTACAGAATATATGAATTGAACCGAGAGATTTGAAACCCACTTAGCCAAACGAGAACCGGTTCATGAACTCTCATAGTGCTCGGCAGAGTTCAGCAGACAGACACATAGACTGCAGAAGCTAAACTCGTCTTCGGGTCTTTTGATCTACATCAATAAGACTGGGAATAATACATGACTGCCTCAGCGCAGTTGGAGCAACCATAATAACTGAGGGAATAACTGAGAGAATTTTTAAAATCCGAACCGTAGCAGGGGGTGGGACGTTCAGGGTTCATGGCCGAGTCAGAATGAAAGAAGACTGTGTGTCTGTGTGAGTGTGTAGAGACGGGAACCTCTGAGTGAACCCATCTCGGTGTGTGTATGCGTGTGAAACTACACCCTGCTGTCATGGAGATCAGAGAAGAGCGGATGAAAGACAGCAAACGATACAGAAGCCCTGCAGAAAGGTGAGGTGTAAAAGAGCTGATTAGAACAAGCGCTCGGAGAGGATTCTGGAGAGAGAATAGATTATGACTATGAACAGAAATATGACTTTAAAACGTAGCAAGTGCATGTAACATAATTAACAGTGCCTGAGAGGAGAGTATAAATCCAGATTGAACCACTGATAAACAGGACACTTTAATAACAAATAAAGGAGGATATATATCATATTTAGTATATTACACATTTAATGTCATTTGAAAAATTAATTATTAACTGAAGTAACATTTTTCCATTATTTTTTTATTATTAAATCACATAAAAATTACATTCAAAGCACTGGTTTCATCAATAACTTGATAATTACAATGAGTGATACAAGCAGGGTTTCAGAACCTTTTGACCAAATTAGATTTTTTTTTCCCTACTATGGAAGTCAATGGTGACCAAAACCTTGTTACAGACTTTCTTCAAAATATCTTCCTTTGTGTTTGGCAGAACAAAGAAATTACACGAGGGTGTGTAAATGATGACAGAATCTTCATTTTTGGGTGAACTATTCCTTTAGCCCCTGCTTGTATTTAAGAACATTAGCAAGGCCATAAACATGTATTAAATAATTTTGGGGGTCTTTATTCATGGCCTGGAGCCATGTGAAGCAAGTTTTATTACGGACGCGCACGCTTTATTTAATGTGTTTTGGACTGTTAAAGAGAAACACAATGATAGAGCTTAAAAGTGTGAGGACAATTTTAAATATAACGCCGATTGAATTAGTCTGAAAGAAAAAAGTCATGCACCTAGGATGGCTCGAGCGTAAGTAAAACTAATTTTCAGTTTTGGATGAACTAACCCTTTAATATATGCATATTTACCGTTGTGAGTTTTTCTAATAAAGGTTGAAGGAGTGATGGCAAATTTGACATTTTTGTCTTTTGACCAACATGATCTTAATGCTATCTTTTGCTACAAAGGCAAATGAGACCATAAAAAATCATGATTAATCATTTTCTAAATAAAAGCTTTAAATATTTATTATGAGTAGAGAATATAAAATATAAAAAATATATATATAAATATAAAAAAATATATTTGATCATAAATTTAAGAAAAAAAATTACACATACAAATAGTAAGTAAATATTATATTTTAAATTTGATTAATAGCAATAAGTGGTTTTGCAATCAATTAATAAGTATTGAAGAAACTATGAAATATAAGAGCATCTCTCAGCACAACTACACTGTTTGTGTCATGATATCCAGCTGGAGTACCTCGTTGTGTCCACCAGAGGGCACTCCAGTCAGAACTTCACCCACAGTCACGAACTCCATTTCCCATGATTCATCCCTGGACTGATTACACTCACACCTGGACTAATCACACACACCTGCAGCTTGTCACCACACCCACACACTCATTACACCCTGCATAAAAGCCACAGCCAAACACTCAGTCACCGTGAGGTCTTGAATTCCCTTTGTGTTTCACTTCTGAACATTTATTCCCGTGTTTGATTCTGGACTGTTTATCTGTGAATTGATAGTCTGCTGCCAGTCTCTGCCTGTTTACTCGACTCTGATTCAGCCTGTCTACCGATGATCACCTCTGCCTGCCTGACCATGATTTGTAATAAAAGCTTGTGAATGGATCCGCATGTCTCCGCCTCCTTCGTTACAGTTTGTAGTAAAAATTTTTAATAAATTTATAGTTTTATTCATCAAGGTTTCAATTGCACTAAATTGATCATTAGTGACAGTAAAGAATTCTACATGTACAAATAAAATCGATTTTAATTAAATGCAGTACAACAATTTTTTAAAATTGATAATAATAAATGTTTCACGAGTACCAAATCAGCATATAAGAATGATTTTTGAAGAATCGTGTGACATTGAAGACTGGAGGAATGATGATGAAAATTTGGGTAATTTTAAGATATATTAAAACAGAAAACATTCTATTGAATCTAATAATATTCCACAATATTTCTATACTTTTAATACTTTATTATACTCCACCCTAAAATTAACATTTTCTCATTGATAACTTCCCAGCATATTGTACCCAAACCCGTAAAAGCTTTCTTCATACTCTGAACAAAAATTAAAAATACTTTGATTGAAAACCGGGAGGCTTTTGTCTGTCTCATTGACTGCCTGTCTTTCATACTTTTCTGGACTTTGACAGTTTATTACAGTCACTGAGAGAGTCAAAACCCTCCCGGTTTTAATCCAAAACTGTGTTCTGAAGATGAACAAAGCTTTTACGGGTTTAGATGACATGAGGGTGAGCGATTAATGCCAGAATTGCTCGATTTGGTAACCTTTTAAGGTAAAGTAAGTTAAAGTAAACAATTCACAATTTTCTGGAAATCATAAGATTTTCATTACCAGTTAAAAACAACAACAAACAAACAAAAAAAAAAGCCTACACTTAAATGCATGCATATACTTTACCTGACAGCCTGTATGTGCATTGGCTGTGATCGCCGGAGCTTTTGGGCAGGAGAGTGGGGGGCGGTCACTTTATTACTCGGGGCCCGTGGCAGTAGGGCCACTCTGTTGCCATGGAGTCCACTGCCATCAGTGCTGTGCAAGAGGGGGGCTGAGTCTGAATGCTGGGTCCCACAGGTTGCATAGATGCTCTCATAGGAAGAAAGAGAGGCCATGTCATTCACCAGGGCCTCCAGATCTACATCATCCTCTGAAGCAAAACAAAACATGGAAAGAGATTGAGTCCTAGATCGTTCACAAGCAGAAGCCATGATACTAACAGTAGCCTCAGAAATACAATCAATTTAAATACAACAGGATGTTGTAATTAATAATTGATTATTATGCATATTAACTGGGAGACTGTGTGTAATATTTATACTATCAAGCAGAAGAATCATTTTTAATAAACAAAAAAGTCAATTATGAAAAATGTAATATGACTATATGTAAAAGTTCAGGGAAAGTTTTTTCTTTTTAAATAATAATAATTATTTTTCAGCAAGAATGCATTAAATTAAGCACACTGATGAACATATTAGAATGGTTTCTGTAGGAAACATTTCACAAGCGAATTCTTGCTTAAGAGAAACAAACTCCAGAAAGGTCATGCTTGTGTATTAATACACCATATACTGTAAGTCGTCATTACAATGAATTAAAAAACAAAACTTATTGTTATATAAAGTTCTTATATGTTCCAAAAGTAAAACGTCACATTGCACTGAATCAAGGCACCACCATATAATTTTTTATTAGGGAATTTATTTATTTATTTATTTCTTTAGATTTCACTTAAGCATTAAATCAAACATGTCAGGTTTTGAAGAAGTCAGTCATTCTTCACACTAGCACCACGGTTTGACTGTCGGCTAGATTGTGGAATGCCATTTCAGCTTCACGCCAGATATAATGGGATGCATGTCATCCAAAATTCCATTTTTGACTCGCAGAACATTCTTCCAAAAGTCTTGGGGATCAGCCAGGTGTTCTTTGGCAGATGAGAGATGAGCGTTTATGTTCTTGGTTAGCAGTGGTTTCCACACTGCTCCTCTCCCAGCCCACATTTCTTTGGAAGAGTTTTTTAGGATCTACTGTGGCTTCCTGGATGATTTTAAGCTGAGCCTTTGGACACACTTTGACAGATCGGCCACAGAACATTCACCACCATGTCTACTTGCTTTCCATATGCATTATGGTTTAGCGGTGTCCCAGAATTTCAAACTTTATGTTAAGGCAAAAACTAGTTTTCCCTTATGTTTCGAGCAATTTCCTTTGTTTAATCGAATATGTATGCATCTTGAGATGGTGTAGCATTAAGAATCTGGGACATACTGGTCTTATTTAAACAGTATTTGAATAAACTCTGAAAATAATGCAGTAAATGTGCAATGCTGCTAACAATAAATAGCCACAAGATGGCAGTATCAAATTAAATGAGTAAACACCAAAGCGGTCAGCACTTTGGTCACATTTCCCAGTGTTCCCTGATCTAATCCCTCTAATCTGACTCAGAGCAATTCATCTTGAGTCAATGACCCCGCAACATTACTCACTGACATATCCAAAACCAAACAATCCACCAATTTTCCTCACACAGAAAACACACAAGCACAATATGTTCTGTTCTGTGGGAGGAACAGCAGGTGGTTTGTGGAATTGCTCTGTAATAACGGTGCATGCCTGTTAAATGAAGCAAGCAGGACAGGTTCAATAGCTGGCACGTGTATTTTAACTAACCTAGTTGATGACTGGACCTCAAGTGGTTACCTTCACAGTACCAAAACTGGGTAACACACTATTTTAAGGTATCATAATACAGAGTAATTAGCTAATTAGGTACTTAGTAGTAACCAATGTACTTACATGAAATAATAAGTACTTATGTAACTAAGTTATGGAACAGTTTGTAATTATGTAGATGTAACAGGCAGCTTCTGTTACACATATGTTACAGACCGAGTCTGTTACACAGATACTTACACTTAAGTACAATCTTAATACACTTTATTTTAACCAGCTTATCTCTCTGTACTTGAATTTATAATTACCTTGTATATAGTCTAACACATGTGACAATCTTTTTGTTACATAAGTATCTGTGTAACAGACTGGGTCTGTAACAAATGTGTAACACTAGCTGTCTGTTACATCTACATAATTACACACTGTTACACAACTTAGTTACATGATAAGTACATTTTATTTTATGTAAGTACAATGGCTACTACTAAGTGCTTACTTACTAGGTAATTACTCTATATTATGGGCACCTTAAAAATTGTGTTACCAAAACTGCATTTTATCATTAGCATTTAGCATTGTTTCTCCCCTGCCGTCCACAACCTTATCAAAACAGCCCTTAGACACATTTTTGGGTCATGACCCATTAGTTGAGAAGCACTTTGTTTAATCGAGACCCATAAAACCCAAGCTTTTAAGGCCCTAGAGTGATTTCCTCAAACAACTGGTACATTTAAAGGTTAGCAAATCATGCTAAATGTTATGCTAGTGCAGTGTGGGTCACCAAAGTGTTTTTTTTTCATCAGTACGCAGTTACCACTGCTGAAACACGCAGTCCCTTATCGATCCACACTTCTAAAGCAAAGAGAAGGCAGTTAGATGGCCACGGTATCAGGCACAAATACACAGGAATGTAAACGTTTATAGACTAGCTAAGGAGAAGGTTTAAGCACTTCTCTAGTTCATATATGGATGTAAAGCATGTTAATACTAAGTACGACAGCTAATGGTTAAAATGAAGTCCAAATTCAAAATCTCTCTTTCAAGTGTAGAAATTAGGAAAGGAGTATTGTAATTTCCCTACTGTAGGGAATATAGCTATTGTGAAAAACAATAAAATAAAAGTATTATTAATTTTATATTGTAATATTTACGCAAAGAAAGAAGGCGGAGCTATTATTCTGGCTGTAGTGTTGCTGCGGGCGCCATGTTCTGGAGACGCTGTGTGTCATTGTGAAAGTGAAACTACTTTGTCTGTGCTTATTGTTTTGGTGTCATAGCGCAGCATCACGTTATGATAAGAGACAGAACATTTCCTCCAAACACTTGTGGTATTCGGCCAATCACAATGCACTGGATAGCTGGCCAATCAGAGCACAACTCACTTTTTAGAACCATAAGCTTTGTACAATTCAACCCGTTTCAGGAGGCGGGGCTTAGAGGAGAAACAATAATGTACAGTATGTGGAAAATAATGTTTTTGCACCTTAAACCACATAAACACATTGCATTACACCAAATACAAATATATAGTTGAGGTGAAACAGAAGTGACGTACATCAGAGTGTAACAACTACCAAAAAAGAACAAACTTAAACTTGACCTTAAGGAGCCAATTCAAAAACAGGCCTCAATCAAAGATCTGCTTCTGACTTTCTCTAGAACAGCAGCAGCATCCGAACAGTGCATTCCATACATACCCCAGACCCACACACTTCCGTGTGTCCGAATGCAAGTGTTTGTGAATGTAAGGAGTGTAGTGCCGTAAGTGCAAAAGAAGTCTGGTCAAACGCAAACATGCACATAAAAACAGGATGAACAGAGCTGTAAAACAATGAGGTACTACAAGTACAAGATCTTCAAGAGGTACAACGAGTACAAGTGAGTGTCAAACAACATCTTTCCATTTACTGCTCTTAACGCTAAGTGGTCCAAATATGCTTTGAGAGCTGTTAAACGCTTTCCTTAAATTTCCAAACACTCCCTTCCTCTTTTCTTTATTTCACATTCCTTAAACTCAAGTCACATTACTAACAAACACTAACATTACCAGAACATACCACGGTATTACCATGAAAGGTTACTTTTAATTTAAAAACAATTACCATGCCACATATAAAAATATGCTATTTTCATAGTAACATAAAAAAACTATATAATTATGGTATGACCAAAAATCATGACATTACCAAAGTGTGTGCATAGGTTATTTTTGCACATTATCATGGTAATATCATGTTTTGTGTGTCAGCAACATCCCATGCATGTGTCTTGGTAATATCTTTTAATGCCAGAGGACTGTCCAGAGAAAAAAGAAATTGTTGAAAAAGTTATTTTTGTTTTCTTTGTATTCTCGCAGCTTCATAAAATTATGTTTGAACCTTGTATATCACATGGATTATTTTAACAATGTTCTTACTACATTTTGTGCCTTGGCCATGGTTGTGCCCTATCTATAGAGAGTCTGTCTATGAAGGGTCAGAAAGGTCTCGGATTTCATCAGAAATATCTTACGGGTTTGGAATAACATGAGGGTGAGTAATTAATGAGAATTTTCATTTTTGTGTGAATTTTTCTTTTTCAACATGTTGTTACAGATCGCTGTAACGTCTCCGTTCTAGCTGCAAGTGAACCAATCATATGTTCATATTTAAAAGTTATTTAAATTAAATTAAAGTTAAATTAACAAATGAACATTGGAATGCAGGCCTACATCATTTCAACAGTGGATGGACATCAATACAAAAAATTTTCAAGTTAATCTACTCTTGGTTTAATTGTCAGACAATATGGTGGACTCTATGATATGATTGGTCAGATCACCTGTCAATCAAGCTTCCAAAGGGAATCCAAAGAGTCAATTGAGTGGCCAAGTCTGACAAATGTTTCAGATCTGTAAGTTACTCTGGTTTATGAGTTATTTCAAGATGGATACAATAACTGTCAAACAAATAGCAACGCAAGCAATACAGTGCTAATAAATAGTTAATTAGCCACAGAGCTTTAACATTCATTAGCACTTTATAAGGAAGATTCCTAACTAGCAGTGTTTTTTTAAAGAGGATACAAAGATGTCTTTAGAGGCTAATACAGACCGACTGTCTCTTTCCTGTTGTTTTTCTTTCAGCTCTCTTTCCTCACTGTGGAACTGAGTTTCAGAAGGTGGTCCAACCTCATATGCCCAGCCTTCTCTCTCTCTCTCTGTGTGTACTGAATATAGGTCACCTCATATAACTCCAGCCTCAACTTATAGAGGCATGTAAGTGCAAGGATGTACACCCCCCCACCCAACCAGGGGCTGGCCACAGATGACCAGAAACAAACATAACAAGAAAGATTTATAGGCTTTCACACTGTGTGTGTGTATATCCTCAAGTGTGTGTCTGTGTATGTATGGGATACAGGAACACTGCCATCTTGCCCTGCCCAGTAGGAAGCTGTAAACGGTCCCCATAAGAAAACTGGCTTAATACACAGACTAAATAATGTCGTACTTAGCATGCAAAAATGCAGAAAAGTTTGTGTGAGGATTCAGAGTACAGGAAAGAATATTACCTCATAAACAGTAGAAGTTAATGAAAAGTCCCCATTAAGACAGTGTTTACATATTTGTCCCAAGAAGTTAACTAAATATGACAAACTCTCCCTTTGATCCCAGTTTGATGATGCTCTCATTTGGAAAAACAAATAATAATTTGTATTACTTTAAAATGTAAAAGAAATTCCTAGAGGCAGAGGTTTTAAAACAATTTTACCTCAAAGAGATTTTTTTATTTTCCTTGAGGGACCCAATTCTTAAAATATAAAAAGGCAGCTATATATATATATAAAAAAATATAAAGAAATATATAAATTAGTATTTAAAAATATCTTTATATAAAAATATCTTTATATAAAAACAATAAACAACCAAGAACACATTTGCATGTTTCAATGTCAGCATTTCTTACAACCCTGCTGTGGTTTTCTGAAAAATCTATATGCTTCAGGGTAGTGACATGTTAAAGAAAGGCAGCATCTGGGCATCTGGAGAGCATCGCAGGACACACACACACACACCAAGATCCGTGGCAACAGCCTTGCTCGCGGCTATAAAACGGTTAGCGATTCGGGGAAGGCCCTGGCTTGCACAGCTCGTACAGGATATACAACCCTAAGTGCACACAACCACCGCAGCTACAGGAGGGGTTGCCAGTGACCTCCATGACCTTACAGAACCCAGTGACCTCCACAATGCTACTGAGGACAAACGTTGCCTGTGCAATCCATTAAAATGTTGCCACTAAAAAACTGCAACAGAACTAAAGTAATTGAATGTGCAGGTATAAAACAAGGGAACGACCCTGCAACCCACCTGGGTGGTTAGGAGGGGTCCGATTGGACGACTGCTGGAAGCTTGAACCAATGAGATTTGACGGTCTGTGAGAGGGGGTGCGGTCAACATTGTCCTGAAGAGAAAAATGGAGAAGGTCAGACAGGTCAAGCAGGAACATAAAAATATATATATGAAGAGATGCATGCGAGATGATGTCCCACCCACTTTATGCCATGACCAATTGGCCCCAAATACCTTATGAGAATCAAATCATTCACCTGCCCATCTTTCTGATGTTCTTTCATTTCATAATGATTTCTTTTGTTTTCACAATCATTGAAAACAATATATCGCGTAGTAACATTTCATTAATCATACATCCATACAAACTAGGAACAATAAACTTATAAAAGTGGCCCATACGACCTGTGCTCTAGATTTAAAATCTTCTAAAGTCATGTGATTCCTTTGTGTGGGAAACAGATTGAAATTTACAATGTTACTTCCTGAAAATTGACATTTGAATTTATGAATTCAAGAATCAGTGATTTCTGATTCATGGTCATAAAGTACGTTTTCTGTATTAGGTCTTTTAAAGGGGTCATATGATGTGATTTTAAATTTTCCTTTCTCTGTGGAGTGTTACGAGCTGTTAGTGCAGAGATAAGATCCCTGAGGTTACAAAGATTAAAGTTTCAAAAAAATAGATATTCTTTATAAAAGTTAAGACTTGTCCACACCCCCCATCCCGGCTTGTTTCACTTTTCTACGTCACAGAGTGGGTTTATTTTCAAACACCACCCAAATGTTCACACAAAGAAAGACGGCACAGAGACTAGAAAGTGAGGCAATTCTACCTCTGCAAGAACAGTCTGGTGCTTCTGACTCACAACCTTTAAATAAGTTAAGTTTATAATATATTAAGGTTTTTATTTATTTATTGGAAAAAGTAAAATGTTGAGTTACGTGTCTACAACCTAAAGCAAATGTTTGCCAATGCACAATTATACAGTATAGTATGTGCATTGAAAGCAAAAACAGGATAATTTTGAACAAAATTATATATAATGCATGTTTTTGACAGTAGCAATTACTTGCATATATGTGTATGAAATTCTCATCCATCATTCCCAATGCATCAACAAAGAATGCAGAACAAAAAAGGCAAACTATGCACACAGCAACAGATCTAGTGCTTTTGAAACCGCACACACAATCTCACACCATATAATTCAAAGCAGAATGCACAAAACTGGAAGAAAAAGTCCAAGAAAAAAATAATAAACATAAAGCCACATTTTCAATTTCCAGTTTTCTAGGAAACCTAAGAACATGGAAGCCGAGTTTCCAGGAACTAGCCTCTGCCAAAGGTCCCCATGCTCTCTTTTCTGCCTGCCTTCTTTCTATTTCTCTCTTCAACTCTCTCTTCATGCTGCACCAAGCCAGCCGGCTCTCAGAAAAGAGAAAAACATCTATAAAAACGAGAAGGGAAATTTACAGCTCTGAGAAAGCTTCTTTAATGCTTCAGCCAGTGTACTGTTAATGTTGCACAGCGTTAAAAGTGCAAAAATAAAAGCTGCACACCAACAGAAAGTAGTCACCTTTTATAAACTTAAGTAGGATTTAAGTTGGGCCATATTACCTGAATTTTAAACTGTAATGGCTTTTCACATACTTTTTACTCCCTTCAAGAAAGCTCAAAAGTGGAATGCACCAGGATCTGTAGCAGGGGATGACAGAGGAATGCGAGAGGGTGTGTGTGTGTGTGTGTGTGTTGTACTTGGATGGGCTCCAAGCCTTGTGTCCGTTATGTAAACCTTAACCCCCCAGCTGATTCCATGGGGCAACAAAGGCAGTGAATTTCCTAGAAAGGCAGGTCACGTGACCCATGTAGAGCCTTGACTACTGACTAGGCTAAAGAGTGGTTAGAAAGCCAAAGCATTTTGGAGTTGACCTCTAACCTCGAAAGCTATAACTTGGCCATTCTAGGCACTGCGGAGATACACAAACGCTTCAAACAAACAAACACAACTGTTCAACTTTCCCATTTGGCTCTTGGTGACCAGACACCCAGCTATAAACCTGAAACACAATCCCAAGTCTCCTTTTGACCTATGACCTTCGACCCTAATCGTCATCCTCATTACCCCCAGGCAAATTAGGACTTGCAACTCTGCACGTAACTAATCCCTAAACATAACTAAAGAGGAAGAGAAATAACAGATTACAGACTGACTGAACTAAATTTGTAGAAAAGATACTAAGAAACAATACATATCGAGAAATACTGGGCAGGAGCAAAAGAAAAGGAAGTGTAGACCCAAATAAAAAAAGAGTGAAAAAGAAAACTAGTAAAAAAAAATAAAAATAAAAAGTACAGGGATAAATTAATAGTACAATTCTGGTCAATAACAATAACCTAATACATTTTTTAATGTCATTGCAATAAATGCCCAATATTAAAAATTCAAATTTATTTAATTTAAGCATCATTATAAATTTTTCTATGACATATAATGTGTGATGTTAAAAAAAATGCATATACAATTTTTGATTTGCTAAAGATGAAATTTAACAGCATTTTTAAAGATTATTTTATGAACATAAAAATATATGAGAAAAATCCATGCACAATATTAATAAAACTGACTCTGTATAATATAAATATTTAAATTGTTAAATGCATGATTACATGATTAATACAATAATCATTAAATTAATTACTAAATTATTATACCCGTTACATTTTAGCATTAGTATGCATTCAATTTTATCATCATCTTTGGCTTAATTTCAATCAAACGACATTAGTTTTTTTTTTTTAGGTTTTATTAATAATTTAATAGGTATTTAACAGCTTATTTAAACATTTATTTAATTTCAAGTAGTTTAGTCACATTATAAATAACTAAATGATAAAAAGTAGAATATGGCCCCTTCAATGAAAAAGAGCAGAAGCACAGTGCAAGCCAGGGTGCCTGGGTTGTGTATGCCTGAAGTGAATATTTGGGCTGCGTTTGCCCCCCTGCTTGGGAAGATCCAGGCCAGTTGCCTGTGGCTCTGAGAAACCCCCTGCAGAGTTATATACTGCCACAGACAGAGGGCGGCCCACACCCTTGCCTTCACTGTATACACTCAAGCTCTGCCACGTTCACAAGCACCAGCCACTAGTATAGCCGCCCCTGGTGGGGGCAGGGTCGAGGGAGGAGGGTCTGAGGAAGAAACTGGATAGTTTATAAAAGTTAAACGAACAGAATCATATTAGACAGTGAGACAACAAGCAGAGTCAAATATAGAGAGAGGGCTGATGGCGTAGCCCGGGTATAAATAGCAACAGCCGCCACTTTGCATGTCAGCATGTCAGCTGTGCGGCACCATGGCAACGCCATGGCGACGAAAGGCATGCGGACATGCCATAGAACCCTCGGGAAGCACTGTGCCGAAGCGAAGAGTTCCCTCATGCTGGTTCAGGAGGATTTGTGTATGTGAGCATTTAGGATTTCTGTGCAGATTTCACATTTGAAGAGTCATTACAGCACGGTCAGGAAACACTGACACAGTGCCCTGCTGAACTTGAAAGCTCTGCAGACTCCATTGCTTCAGAAGGAGCAACACAAATAGTGCTAAACTAGGCTTTACCTGGTAGTTTGGATGATGGAGGAAGTAGTCTGGGCATCCAGCTAAGGCCATACTCAGAGTACCTGCAACTGGTGTGAGCCGTCACAAACCCCTGCGCAACAGCCTGAGGAAAGAAACAGATTATAACAAATCGTACTATATAATAAATCTCAAAATAAACTATGATGACCACGCTGCAACATTTATATCAAAATGTACACTGTAAAAAAAAAATTTGTAAAACGTTTGGTGAAATATTGGCAGCTGTGGTTGCCGGAATTCTACCATAAAAAATACGGTATCAACATTTTTGGTTTTGCGGTTTTAAGTTAAATTTACAGTTAAATACCGTAATTTTATAAATGATATAATGTTAATATACCAACCTATTAAAGTACTGAAATCTGTTTTGTATCTTTGAAATACACTGATAAGCACCAAATGCAGGTGGTGATGAGAAAGTCACATGAAGAACCAAAGCCCATCACAAGCAGCTTTTAAATATGAACATATATAGAAGGAGCTCAGAGTCATTCACACAAACACTAAACACCATCATGATGACTCAAACTCAAATATACAATAAACATTCAATTAACATTATATGTCACATACCACCCTAACATAACTGAAAAGAAAAACTATGAATAAACATAGTGATTTAAAAGAAAAAAAACATTAAATTCAAACTAAATTTGAAATGCAATGAAGGGAATTCTGGGAACGTCAATTTACGTTTTTTCCCTATACATTTTTTACAAGTTTTTTTCTGTTAAAATCACAGTCATTTTTTACAGTGTAGTGTTTGTGAGTAAATCTGTTTTCCAATTGAACCGTTTGAGGGAATAAATCATAAACGCATATTTTTGGTGTCACTTTCTTCGAAGCTTATGACGTTTTTCTGTTTTCATGAATTTAAGCGTTGTAAAGGAAAGTTTTATTCGTTGGACTTACTGAACTAATGTGTAAACAAACTGATTTAGGAGTATTTGTACAAGTCAGGTGAGTGAATGATTCAATGAGTCACTCATAACACAAAAGACTCATTTGTCACCACCTCCTGGTGTAACAATGTAACATGCGGTAACTGTACAGTTCAATAAACTAAGACAAACAAAACATTTCGGTGAAGAGATTCAGAAGATTCTAACTGCTGAAAAAAAATCCTTACAATTATAGTGTTAGACATATATATTTGTAAACCGTAACTTCTTATAACCAAAAGGCTTCTTTTTTGCATTTTTATGACATAACTGACTTTATCTTCAGAATTACAAGCAAGACATTTTAAAGGGGGCATGAAATTACTTTATTTTGTACTTTTCTCTCAGGCCCCATGATGTCAAAAAAAATTTGGCTTTTGGTATGAATATGTTAGGCTTAAGATTATCTATAAGCTAATGTGCTCCAAAATAATGATAAAATTTGGTTTAACAAGACATAAGCATTCAAAACATTACAATCGGTCACTTCCGCCATTATGGATTTTAAAAAGTGTGCGGGACTGCTTGATTGACTTCCTGTTTCAGTTCAAATGACTTCAACACACAGACCAATGCTGCGTGTTTCAAGGTACTCCAGAGGACCTTTCACCAGATTTTTACATTATAAATGTCATAATTTATAAGTAATAGGCTATTTTGGTCCTGTTTTGAACTGCCCTCACCAGAACACTTTGTAGAACTGAGCTATATAATTCTGTTCTCTTTCAGCTCAATTATATGCTCCCTCAAGGTAACTTATAGTATACTGTTATAGATATACTAATAATCAGTGAATGTGGTACAACAATCAAGCATTGATAGCTATGGGCAGTTTGCGACTGTAATCTTTTGTCTGCTGTAGCACTTTGACAGCCAGCTTGTTTGACACAGCATGCTGCATGACAGAATCTACTACTTAAAATAGCACTTCACCATTTCAGACTTATCTCAGGAGAGCTGGTTGATGGGGGCTGTGCTATGGTAGGACTTAAAAAGTCAGCAGAAACGAACTGACTGGGAAAGAATGAACAAGCTGGAGAAAGACAAAAAAAGCAAACTGAGCTAAAGTTTTCATTTCCATCCTGGAACAATTTGATCCGAACATGCTTGGAAGCATTTTTTTGACAATGTACTTTAGCACCTCATGAGAGTCCAAACTGAAGAGCAGTAAGCCCCAACGTGTGGTGCTCAACCCTGGAGCAGCTGAACAGCATGAGCACAGCACCAAAACCTCAAATTAACATCCAGCATTGAAAGACTGTTCAGGCCCGCTACGCATCAATGGCCAAGCTCATTATACTGACAGAGAAGAAAAGCGACACACATTCGCGCACATACACAGAGATTCTTGCTGATGATTGAGACTGCACTAGGTTGTCTCTGTTAGATTCAATCAGGTGCACTGGATTTAAAAATGATTAGTCAGATGGTTTACTGAAAGACTTGATTAACCTTAAAGGGGTCATATGATGCGATTTCAAGTTTTTCTTTCTCTTTGGAGTGTTACAAGCTGATAGTGCATAGATAAGATCCCTGAAGGTGCAAGTCTCAAAAACAAAGAAATCTTCTTTATAAAAGTTATGACTTGTCCACACCCCCCTAAAACGACTCATTTAAACACGCCTCCACTTCTCTACGTCACAGAGTGGGTT
>JAUMHE010000072.1:14519228-14531593 GCA_032359235.1 Enteromius mattozi
GCAATTCGGACTTTATATCTCGCAATTCAGACTTTATATCTCACAGTTCTGACTATATCTCGCAATTCAGACTTTATGTCTCACAATTCTGACTTTATATCTCGCAATTCGGACTTTATATCTCGCAATTCGGACTTTATAACTTGTAATTCGGACTTTATATCTCACAATTCTGACTTTATATCGACCAATTCGGACTTTATATCTCACAATTCTGACTTTATATCTCGCAATTCTGACTTTATATCGTCCAATTCTGACTTTATATCTCGCAATTCGGACTTTATATCTCACAAACGGACTTTATATCTCACAATTCGGACTTTATATCGACCAATTCGGACTTTATATCGACCAATTCTGACTTTATGTCGCAATTCAGACTTTATAACTCGCAATTCGGACTTTGTATCTCGCAATTCGGACTTTATAACTCGCAATTCGGACTTTATAACTCACAATTCGAACTTTAGATCTCGCAATTCGGACTTTATAACTCGCAATTCCGACTTTATATCTCATAATTCCGACTTTATATCTCGCAATTCGGACTTTATAATTCGCAATTCAGACTTTATGACTCTCGCAATTCAGACTTTATGACTCTCGCAATTCAGACTTTATAACTCGCAATTCGGACTTTATATCTCACAATTCTGACTTTATAATTCGCAATTCTGACTTTATATCTCGCAATTCTGACTTTTTAATTCGCAATTCTGACTTTATATCTCGCAATTCGGACTTTATATCTCACAATTCGGACTTTATAATTCGCAATTCTGACTTTATATCTCGCAATTCTGACTTTATATCTCGCAATTCGGACTTTATATCTCACAATTCTGACTTTATATCTCGCAATTCTGACTTTATATCTCGCAATTCTGACTTTATAATTCACAATTCTGACTTTATATCTCGCAATTCGGACTTTATATCTCTTGCAATTCGGACTTTATAACTCGCAAGTCTGACTTTATATCTCGCAATTCTGACTTTATATCTCTCGCAATTCAGACTTTATAACTCGCAATTCTGACTTTATATCTCGCAATTCTGACTTTATATCTCGCAATTCTTACTTTATATCTCACAATTCTGACTTTATAACTCGCAATTCTGAATTTATATCTTGCAATTCTGACTTTATATCTCTCGCAATTCAGACTTTATAACTCGCAATTCTGACTTTATATCTCGCAATTCTGACTTTGTATCTCGCAATTCTGACTTTATATCTCTCGCAATTCGGACTTTATAACTCGCAATTGCGACATTATAACTCGCAATTCTGACTTTATATCTCGCAATTTTGACTTTATAACTCGCAATTCTGACTTTATAACTCACAATTCTGACTTTATAACTCCCAATTCTGACTTTATATCTCGCAATTCTGACTTTATAACTCCCAATTGCGAGTTTATTTCTCACTCGTACCAATTGTCTCAATCCCAGTGAAAGGTAGGTTTAGGGGCGGGCTAAGTCATTCATACAAATTCATACGAATTGGCAACTCATAAAATACGTACGATTTAGCAAAATTCATATGAATTCTTATGAGTGAGGTTGAACTAATTTGTACAATACAATAGTTTTGAAAGTTGTAAGTTGTTGAAAATTGTGTGATCTATGACCTTTACACAGTGCATGCCATTAAAAGGATTATAAATCTTTCCCTCTCAGCCTCCGTGTTAAATTCAGCTTTTAATCTGACTAAGGTCTATAATCATGTAAGGTCAGCCACAACACTGATATGTGATATGGCCTCATATTCTCCTCTCTTTGAGCTGAAATTCCCATTACATTCCACCAGTACCTTCTGCCCATGTATTACAGCACATCAGACCTGCATTACATCTGATGATTTATGATATTGCCCGGTAATCAGTTTACATCTTCTAAACATCTGCTATCTCTCTGAAATTGCTATACAGTACAAAAGGCTTTCATCGCTTCCAAAAGCTGAAGCGTCACACAATAGAAACCAGGAAAGCATGTCTAGGAGCGATGGACACCGGGTGTTGACAGGATCAGGACAGGAGGGTTTGCTTTGGATTACATAGCCATCTCATGAAATGTGGTCCTCAGCCAAACCTGGTGGGACACTCCTCTGAAATTCCAGGAGTAGTGGTTATAAGATTCTCCTGTGGGACCAATACTTAAGCTGAGATTGCACAAATCAGATAGAGAGAGCATTATTTCTGCCTGGTGAAATCTCATATAGGAAAGATATTTGAAGATGTATTCCTTTTTTTTTTTGGACAGTTATATCAGATATCAGACATCTTCTTGAATGGCACAGAATCGTGATGGGTGGCTCAATCTTGAAATATAGATACTTAAGATACTGATGCTGACAAACATTGTTGATATTGACATTACATTGTTTTTTTTTGTTTTATTTGTGAAATAGCATGTTTTATTTTATTTATGTGAACACAGGCATGAATGCTGATATATATTTTTTGGGCTTCTGAATAAAATGAATACAATATGGACCAAAAAATCCTGATGGATGGATGTAAATGATACCAACATAAAACATATATGCCAGTTTTTTTATATGTTCTTTTATATTTTGACTAATGGGTCAATAAATGGTCATATTTTAAGCTTTACAGGGTTAATACTTGAATATTAAAAAATACAAATCTGATCATTTACATGTCAGGCCTGTCCTTAAAAAGGCTTTTTTGTGTTAAACTGGTATAATGTCTTTGGAGATCGTAGAGAAAAATTCAATTAAAAGAGGTATCAGTGGTATCGATATACGAAATAACTGGTCTTGGTATTGGATTGGGAAAAAAATGTGGTTTTACTCATCCCTAACATAAAGAGTCATTGAAAGTTCTCTAAATTGAAATTTCCCACTGAAAATCTCCAATGAAAATGGCTTAACCACATAAACACACTCATTTCCTACACTGGGAAGCCACGTTATGTAAAAATTCCACTGGTTACTTTTGACAAATGTTTGGAGGATACAGATGTTTTGTGGACCCTGGTTCTCTTTTTCTCCTCCACAGAAATCAGAGAAAACCTTAAGTGAGTGACTTTCAGTATTACCACAGAGGAGAGCCACATTTGCCCTCCCCTGTAAACACAAATTACACATTAGCCATGCTTAAGTGTCTGACAAGAAAACATTTGCACTACTTTAACTTTCTCAAATACGTTGACTGGGTAAGCCACAAAGGGCAGAGCATTACCAGAGCTATTCAAGCTATTTGGGGTGGTCAATGACCCTGAGGGATTTGTGTCAGCATCTACAAAGCATTGAGGTATGCATACACATATGGATGTTATGGAATGAAACATACCAAGAGTGTTGCTATGTGCTACTAGTAACAGTTGTTACAAAGCCCGGCCTTCAGTCAAATTTTGGCATGCTGGTGAAGTGTGCTTCTATGGATTTAGTGTTTGACATCTCAGCTGAAGGTTTTCAGACAATCCTGTACGTGAATGACTCAATGCATGCCTTCAAGTCATGATGGAAAGATTCTGTTTAGATAACATAAAGTCATAATGACTTTTTCTCCAAGATGTAGATGAGTTTGTTTGTTCATCAGAACAGATTTAGAGAAATTTAGCATTATGTCACTTGCTCATTAATGAATACTCTGCAGTGAATGTGTGCCGTCAGAATGAGAGTCCAAACAGCTGATAAAACCTTCATAATAATTTACAACTAATCCACATGACTCCATTTCATCATTTAACATCTTGTGAAGTGAAAAGCTGTGTGTTTGTGGAAAAACAAATCCATCCAGACATTTTAACTTCAAACCTATACTAAATATATAAAGAGTCCTCTAGCCATAATATAGCTTTCTCCATTGAAAAGGTCTAAATCAGGAAAGAAATACGCACAGATAAAGCACTTACAGGCCAAAACTGCTCTATAGAATTGTTATTATTGGCAAATTTTAGACATATTTCTACCTGAAAAAGTGTTATTATGGATTCTTGACTGTATTTTGGCCAGTTAAAATGCCCTAATGATCTATTTATTAGAAACTTTGCACTTCACAAGGTATCTGTTTATAGACTGGAGCAATGTGGATTACTGTAATGCTGAGGGTGAAGAAGTGTTCGTCAAATTCAGATTTTGGGATGAACTATTACTTTAAGGAAAGTTCATAGTTTACTGCTTGTAATCATGAATTTGTGGTGGCATTTATGTGTTTAACCCACCATTTCTATAGCCTTGAGTTTCCAAGTTGGGGGCATGTCAGTGAGAAAATATGCAATGGATGAGGTGTCTGTATTGATGGTAAATTTTTGAAATTAATGCATTTTTAAAAAATAATTTACAACAACACTAGCACGCACAAAATACCATAATAATCTGAAAACTATTCAGATTATAGCACTTTATAGCATAAACTGACGTTGACTGACATCATGGGATCCCGTCTGGGAGACCAATTGACTCTGATCTTTGGAGAAAAAGCCAATGAGAATTGGCCAGTGGTTTTTGCATGCCTAGCCACTGCCCCGTACATACGGGTATATAAGATGGCGCCGTGCAAACCACCTTAGCTTTCTGCTTCGGAGCCGATCTCTTGCGAAGTTGGAGAAGAAAAAAGAAGAAAAGTATTACCTGCTGTTCGAGATCCTCGGTCGGAGCGTTCCTGCATTCCAGTGGAGAGACTGCACTGGGTGCACAATTGTGTGCGCGGTCCACCCCCAGCAGTCCTGACCTAAAAGAGCAAATTTCTTACAGCTACATGGTTGCGAAGCATGTCCTCCAGGATGTCTTTTTCACCGTGTGCTTCTGGATGCGGGAGTCTCCTCACCTCTGACAACGGCCATGATCGCTGTCTCATTTGTATGGGCCTCAGTCATGCTTAGACAGCTTTCGCGGATGGTTCATGCCACAGCTTTCTTTCATTTCATTCTCCTTGGCTGCATTGGCTAGTGGCTTGGCAGACCTCAGGGTGACAATTAGGAATAATCCGCCAGGCAAGTGCCCACGGCCTCCTGATCTCCCAATGCTAAGTCCCGTGGCACTTCCGAAAGATGGCGCTGGTTCGTCCCGTGGCGAACCTAGCGTCTCCTTTGGTGCCCCGGAAGAGGATGAGATGTCTCTCGCTGCATCAGAGGAGGGGCTTTCATCAGCACTGCGGCGGCTGCTCAGAAAGAATCCGAGGCAGAGCTGGCGGCTGTGCTCCTCCAGGCAGCCATGCGCATCGGGCTGGAGGTGAATCCGTTGCCACTCGTCTACCATCTCCTCCTCTGGAGGAGGTTCCAGGGGACCTGAATTGTGCAGCTGATGCGCTTTCACAACAGCTCACTTTACCCGGAGAATGGAGACTCCATCCCGGGATGATCCAGCAGATTTGGAGTCGATTCGGGGAGGCCCAGGTGGATTTGTTCACCTCCCAAGAATCCTCCCACTGCCAGTTGTTTTATTCCCTGACCGAGGCTCTTCGCAAGTACGCCTTCCCCTCAGTGAGCCTCCTTGCACAGACTCTGTGAGGGAGATCAGGGAGGACCAAGAGCAGGTTCTGTTGGTTGTGCCACTCTGGCCCACCCGAACCTGGTTTCTGGACCTCATGCTCCTGTCGACAGCCCCTCCCTGGAAGGTCCTTCCTCAGGGGATGGGCACAATTTGGCACCCGTGTCCTGATCTGTGGAACCTACATGTTTGGCTTCTGGACGGGACTCTGTAGACCTCTCTGGCCTTCCCCAGGCCGTGGTGGATACATCACTCAGACGAGGGCCCCCTCTACGAGGCAGGCCTACACCCTGAAGTGGGGTCTGTTTACTGACTGGTGCTTCTCTGCCGAGAGGATGGGAGACCTGCACACATTTTCAAGCGATTTGTGCCTTGAATTTTGTTTGGCCTACTCTCACGTTATCCTGAGACCCAGACCTGGTTATGTGCCGAAAGTTCCCACTACCCCCTTTCGGGATCAAGTGGTGAACGTTCAAGCACTGCCTTCGGAGGAGGCAGACCCGACCCTCGAGTTGCTGTGTCCCATACACACTATGCGCTTTTACATAACATCAGGTAATTCCGGGAGGCCAGGCAGGTGTCGGCATGCAGCGCCATTCCATTGGATCCAAGTGCTTTCTTCCAGTGTTTCCAAACGGTTACATCTGGTTTCACTAGCGGAGTAGCTTGAACTGTGTCCGATAGAGGGCTTCCTTCACCCTCTAGCGTCTTATCCCACGTTTTTTTCCCACCGTGTTCCCCTCACTTTAGTAAGATCTCTTCCACACAGGACCTGTGTGTGCCGAACCCAACTCCTGCTTTTGGTAAGAAAATCCAGGCACCCCTGCAGGGCCTGTTTACTGGACTCCAAGGGCATTGGGATGGTTACGTTTGAGCTTCCATTTGGCCTGACACGCTGTCCAGTCGCAGCCCGTCAGGATTTGGGTCTCCTACGTGACGCAGTCCGGGTTGTGGCGTTTTCCATAGGGACCCCATGACGTCAGTCAATAACGTAACGTCATAGTGACTGACTGAAAGGGAACGTCTCGGTTACATATGTAACCCTCGTTCCCTGAAGGAGGGAACAGAGACGTTATTACCCTCTTGCCACAAGGTCGAACTGCGCTGAGGGGTGGGTTGCGATTGGCTCCTCAGCAGGAACCTAATGGTGGTTTGCACGCCGCCATTCTATATACCCGTATGTACGGGGGAGTGGCTAGGCATGCAAAAACCACTGGCCAATTCTCATTGGCTTTTTCTCCAAAGTTCAGAGTCCATTGGTCTCCCAGGCGGGATCCCATGATGTCAGTCAATGACGTAATGTCTCCGTTCCCTCCTAACGAGGGTTACATACGTTTTTCAAAGAAAAGGTACATCTTGCTCTGACCAAAGTGATTTGAACACACCATTTTATTGTACACCACTGAACTCAAGCATAAAGTATGCTGTAAAGATTCAGTGCTGCCAACAATCAAAAGGTAATGCAAGCATGCACCACTGCCTTTAATCAGGAGAATAATCTTTAAGGGTCTAATATAATCTCTTTATTCAAGGTTTAATTAGACATTAGTAGTCAAAAGGACTTGGATGCAAGTTAGTGAGTAACTAACAGTGCTGCATCTAAAAATCCCCTATCAGCGTGTGCTGACACACAAAGAGCTTTCTATCTGCTTTCTGGCCACCCAGCTCCAGACTGATTGCTCTCCAAAATTCTTCTCTCTCCACTAAAGTTTATGGGCTTAAAAATGTGCGGCATACTGCGTTTCCTCCAAGATACAAAACGACTTGGAGTCCGTTAGGAGATCAAAGTATTTTTAGCCGTTCCGCTAATCCACAGAACATGATCTTTCTCTCTCTAATAACTTGGAATTCTTCTCATTCCTGCTGGTGTCTGGCAGAGGGAAACTCAGGAGGCTTCAAACCAACATTGTTCTCAGGGCGCGAGGCCCACAGAAATGGAGAGCTGAACAGCCGAGGCCAGTGTTTGACTTGGCTTGTGAAAGGGAGACACTGCACCACCCTGCCTGCCATCTGGCTAAACCGGGCCTTTAAGAATAGAGTACTGAGAAACACAAGAACACCATCACTGTGTTTCTGACAGGACTGTAAAATAACACAACGCACTTTCTCTTGCACCTGCAAGTCATTGCACAATACGGCTGAAAAAGATGCCATAAAAAAAAATTTAAAAAAGAGAGAGAGAGAGACTTGCGTAATAATCAGTTCAGGAATTTAATTTTCACCCGAAAGGAAATTCCTCCATGTATTATGGCCTCCAAGACTAATTTTATGCTGGTGACATATTATCCATCTTTGAAGTTTCACAATGAGATTTTATGGCAGGCTTTGTTGGAGTTCTGGCTGTTATTTTTTACATTTAATCCAAGCCAAGTAATCATATTTATCATAAGACATAAATAACCTCTCATAAAATTTTTGGAGCATCAAGATACTCCCTTCCATGTTATGTTTTTTTATTATTATACTTATGGAAATTATATGACAACAATATTCTATTGTTCCTAGATGACCCTCGAAATGCTATGACAGATATTCATACATAAAAATTATTTACTTATTTATAATAAATAAATGTATCTTTGTAGGTCAAATGACCTGGAAAATGGTTGGATGAATTATTATTTTTAATAGCAAGTCAGATTTTTTTATTTTAACCAAATAGGTAGGAGCTTCCTCCAACCAATTTATAATAATATTTATATTCAATATTATAAATGAATACATTTATCATCAAAATTATGCAAAAATGAACAGTTGATGCAATGAACTTGCTACAGAGCAAATTTATAAATAAAATAAAGAGGACTTTAATGAAACTAAAGACAAATATCACATTGTGTCCGGTCAGCGAGTGAAACTCTAGTTTGGGAAAGTTTGTTTATAGATTGTGTTACCTGGATGTCTGATTTGTGCATATCTGTGAAAAACAAACATCATGCCCTTCTCCAGAAACTCTGCAGCTGGTGATTTCACACAGGAGGTTTCCCGTTCCTTCCCCACAGCCCACTCCGAGGTTATCAGTATGTGAAGAAGTGTGACTTTGCATGAACTCTCTCACGTCATTCACATAAGTACAGGATAGAAGGTTATCGCCTGTTATTTCCTTGTTCTCCACCACCAGCTCTTGCTGTGCCTGATCCTTTGGCCTGGTGTTCTGACCCACTCTGACACATCCTGTATGCCACATCATTTAGTGAGCACACAACAACAACACAAAGTTATATAAGAACTGCATCTGACTCACAATTTATTTTAATAAAACAGTTATGCTGTTAATTAAGCCTTGTGATTGGTTTATTAGGATTTTTACAGCATTTCAGTATGGACCGCAATAGCGCCTCTCTATAGTCAATATGTAGAAATACTTTTAGCCATAAGTAAGCAATACAGAGAGGCTGTATCGTGAATAAATCAACATGGAGCGTAAATAGATTAACGTTAGAGATAGAGCTGTCATCCACTGTATAATTTTTTTAACACCATATTTAATATTTTATCACACACGTACATCTGCTTATCTCTCAGCATGAGACGTTTTCCGTCTTTTAATTTCAAAACAGACGAGATTGCAGCGTCATTAAAGTGTAAACTGATGGACATATTCATATATAATCATACCTGAAACTAAAAACAGATTTAATGCTGTACTATTGATTGTTTATGTTGCTAAGGGTGTTGCTCAGTGATACACAGAACCGTTGGGTGAAGCGGTCAATATCGTGAATAAAACACATCTGCTGACCAATCAGAATCGAGGAATGGAACTAACTGTTTTATAAGTGAGAAATGTTTTCCAAACACCATCTAAAAGAGGCCCTGAGTCAAAATGGTTCAGAATCAACGTTTGTAACCTTTTAAGCAGTAGCCTATTATTTTTTGATGTATAATAATTAGGCTACCAGCAGTGAGTGTATTGTTAAGTGTTCATGACATGGACTGCCTGGGGGAAGAAACTGTTCCTGTGTCTGGTCGTTTTTGGTGCTAAGTGCTCTGTAGTGTCGACCAGATTAAAGAGGGAGTGGGCTGGGTGTGAGGGATCCAGAGTGATTTTCTGAGCCCTTTTGCTCACTCTGGATGTTGTGAGAAACCGCTGCAAATGACTCAGTGAACTATGGGAAAATAACCAAACCAAACAAACCTTTTTGCATGTTTGACCGATTAGTGATTTAGAAACGCTAGTAGCCTAAACAGTAGAAAACGCACTGATTTCTGAAATATAATCAGGAAGAAATTTAAACACAACAAGAGTTGTGACAAGAAAACAGCAAGCATCCTTTGGTCTAAAATATTGCAATTACACAAACTCAATTAATAAAGGACACGGTACGAATGCATGAAGGCAAATAATAAAGACATTAAAAGTAATAATATAACTATAAACCTGTAGGAGTAAAATATTTGTACATTTTTGTAAGTCACTTTGGAAAAAAGTGTCTGCAAAATGAGTAAATGTAAACTGCAAATGTTCTTTGGGTTGTGTGTATAAAACTACAACTGTTGCTAAGAATAAGAATAGTGTGCATGCATACAGGTGGTGGGGACTTAAACCTGAATGCACACAGACTCACGGGGACTTGTGTCATGGTGGGCACCTGGTTTGGTTCGGTTTTTTGCAAGTAAAAATCCAGACTGAAAATAGAGTCAAGGATAACTAAACATGCAAGTTTGTGTGTGTGTGTGAGATATATTCTATAACTATTATTATCCACTTGCAAATACATTGCATGTATTTTGTGCAACTGCTGCAAATGTAACTGATCTTTCTGAGATGTATAAGATGTCAGGATGTTACGTGTGTCATGCAGCACACGTAGCAGGGAAATAGTGCTGAGGCAGGACAGAACATTCTAAAGAGCTACTAGACATGTCTTTCTCGGAACACAGTGTACCAATGCATGTGTGTGCTTGTGTAAGCGAGAGAGATAGTCTTTCAGAGTTGTTTTAGTGAGATATCTATCCCCAACAATCCCTTAACACTCCCTAAACAAAAGCTATAGGTTTCAAAATAAATCTCATAACACTTGATACAATGGAACAATCACACACGCCAGCAAATCTCAACCGGGGGGTTGAAAATAATGGCAGGACAGAGGTTCAGTAAACAGAAACATTAGATAAGGTCTACGCTGACGAAGCTACTCTGATTAAAATTTCCCCATTTCACTCCTTGTTCTTCCCATCATCTGAAGTGAAATGCATTACACTGTCAACAGCTGGACAGATGGTTGGATTCATTCAGACAGAGATAAAGATGTGTTTGTAATATTAATTAATCATTGAACAAAAAGACCAAACAGGAAACTAGTTATAGTTATAGGCAAAACAAACTAGATGTCACTGTGTTTTATAGACATTAACTGTACTGTAGTGTAGTCTGTAGACTATCAAGCTCATTTGTAATAGAAACATTTAAGAAAATGGATTGTTTAGTTTGTACATTATTTCTTGAGGCCAAGTGAAAGCAGACAAATAGGCCTATAGGTTGTGTAAATAGATCCAGATCTCACTATGACCTTATCTTGGCATAATATGGTCGCATCTGTTTCACAATTTTCTTTCAATGCGTTAGTCACAGGGTGTGACCCCATTTCTCCTCCCTCACACTAATTTATTGTCAGACTATCCATTTAACAGAAGCTTTTCAGTAAAGGTCATTGTGTCGTCTTTGCTGTAAATGCAACACCACCTGAGCCTTCTAATATACCAATGCAAAAACACATGAAGAAGTGTTCAGACCGTATAGATAGAAAATCAGTAATGCGACAGAGACCTCTAGTGGACAGTTTAGGCACATTCATGACGTCAAGAAGCATTGCGTTACCATATTTAGTTTAGCCTGCCTCAAAGCTTAATGTATAAAGAAATTAAATGAGGTATCTAGTAACTGTAAAGACAATATATTTGTTTGTTTGTAATCTTTAAAAACATTTCATATCAAAGGACTATGCTTTCCGCCCTCAGATATATCTCTATGAAACCTTTACAAAAATATCTTTGTCAAAACAAAAATTAATTTCGCAGAATTTCGTGCCGTTCAGCAATAGTGTTTTCTTCAGAACGCCTGCCGTTCTCAGGTACCTAAAAACGATTTTAAAAACAATGTTTTGAAACGAACTTGCGTAATCTTGTCGAGCAAAACATTAAAACTTTGAAGTAGAATAAGAGATTAGATATTGAGAATATAGGCTAGGTCTCACAGGGAATACCATATCGGAATGTTGTCTAAAAAAAGCATTTTTGTTGTTCCTGATTGTGTTGCGTTTAATAGTGAAAGTATTTTTGGGGTGGAGCTCGCTTTGGATTTCGGTTTTCCGCACAGTGGAAAAGTTTAAAGTCATTTCAGCTGCTGTATTCTTGTGTGGATTGTTCAGAAGAATTGGGTAAGAAAGATACAGGCTACTTGTCTCCATTGAGATGAATTTGTAAAGTACGGTATCTGATTTTCTGGAAGCCATTAACTTATATCGGGGTTCCTCAAATCTTGGCCTGGAGGTCCAATGCACTGCAGAGTTTAACTGTTAGCTCCAACGCTGATCAAACTCACCTACCTGTGATTTTCTAATGATTTTAAAGACACTTATTAGCATGTTTAGGTGTGTTTGATTAGGATTAGAGCTAAACCAAGGCTGTCCAAACTGGTGTCCTGCAGAGTTTATGCTGCGTTCACGCCCTTATTCAGCCCGCTGCCATTTTAATTCGAAAATGAGGCTGTGAGGGATAACTAGTAGCAGACCAGCAGCAGTCGCTATGGTGTATTGTTGTGTACCAGAATGTTGATCGTTTTGCCGCAATAAAGCAACATCATTTAAATCAATCAATCGATCACTTTTATTTATATAGCGCTTTTAACAATACAGATTGTAGCAAAGCACTGAACATTATCAAGTATGAGAACAGA
>JAUMHE010000072.1:14593718-14611068 GCA_032359235.1 Enteromius mattozi
AACTTAAATGATTTTAGCAAATGGCTGCAATATAACAAAGAGTGAAAAATTTAAGGGGGTCTGAATACTTTCCGTGCCCACTGTAACTGCTTTGTAAATCTGTCCTCCAGGAGCAGTCCAATCAGATGCATGGCTGCAGTGTCTCCGCCCCCAGCCTCTGTATGATGCAGCAGATGCCTAGAAACTCCGCCCCTCGCCCGCGCTCCTACTGCCACGGTCAGTTTAGTGTTTTTGGGGTTTCCAGCTTGTTCGCAAATTAATTCAAACAAAACCATTCACTTATGTCTTATGTGGTTCTTTCCCTCACTTTTACTATACAGTTTCCCCCCAAAAATAAGTGTTCAAATATTCTATGTCGCCTTTGTTTCTGACTCTTTGTTTAAGACAGTTCTACCTTGCTCTGAAACTGAAACCGATATGAAGACAGCATTACGTCATGTGCAATTCTAGTTCTGTTTCCTCAAATCAATGAGAACATTTTTCTTGTCTCGTTCGGTGTGATCTAGAGAGTGTTTCGTACCACCAGACTGGAGGATCATCTCACAGGTGTGTCTCAGTCCTGGACTCTTTTAATCATAAATCACAAACGTATTCAATTGTACATATTCATACTTTTAATTTCTGACACAGTATAGACAGCGAGTTTGCTGCTCCGGGCTGGGACACAGATAGAGGGCAAATAAAGTCTGAGGGGCACGAGAACAAAGAGGACGCCTCAGGAAATGCTCTGGAGCGAACACTGAGCTTCCTGCGCAAGATGACTGCTAAAAGCAAGGTAGGGGCCCAGCTTCCTGTCCACTCCTGTGCTTACTGTGTCAAAAGGCAAACCTATGCATCTGACACATAGCTCAATTTATTTAAGGAGAGAGGGGGCAGTGTAGTTCCATTCCAGTCCAGCAGAGGGCAGAGTGAGACAGTCCTGCTGAACAAGCAACTATATAATTAAGCAAAAACCCTGCGTCTCCCTCCTCCACTTGTTCTCTGTAAAATTTCACTTTCTGCTAATAATACTCGCTCTATACTTTCATTAAGTCCTCAGCTGAATTTCCACAGCTCTGTTTGTGCTCAGCATCATCATGAATCATAGGAGCCTGCAAACACTGACTCACTTGGTAGTCTGCTAAAATTTCTCAGAAAGTGCCACAGAGTCTTCAGGTTTGGCATCTTATCAGAGTCGTAATCATTTATTTTATTAAATTCAGAAAAGTCCCAGCAGTTGCGTGCCTTTTTTGTGTTTGAGAGACAGCCTTTCTACTCTAGAACACAAATAGTATTTTGAATAATGTTGATAACTGCTTTAACAGGTTAATATTTACTTCCATTATATAGACAAAAAGGCAGAGACATGTTTCTAAATATTGTCTTTTATGATAAATATATTGGCGTTAGTTCAAGAAATGCTCACTGAATCATCAGAGAGTACTGTACGTCATTAGCTGTATGCAATATTATTATGAAACCTGTATGACAGAATGACAAAAGCCCGTTTTGTAGTATTTTTATGGATGGATGGCAGTCAGAATACTGTCTTTGACCCAGTTCACTGCTATGACACACGAGGAAGCAGGATTTTGCGGTCGAGTGATGACAGGTCTGAAGATGACATTGTTTTTGAGTCAGTATCACAGAGCTTGTGAAGCAAAGTCCTCGTTTATTCACATTAGTGTTAGTGACTGTCAAATCTTTAGAAGTCTGGTTCAAAGTAAAAAACAAAAAAGTGATTATGAGAACATCAACTTAGAATTGGTTTTGAACTACATTACAATTCAAAAGTAAATTATTTTTCATTTATTTGAACAAAAATACAGGTATAACAGTAATATTTTGAATGTTTCTACAATTTAAAATAATAATATTAAAAAGTGTATATAAAAAGCTGAGTTTTCAGCATCATTACAGCATCACATGACCCTTCAGAAATCATTCTGTGCTCAAGAAAAAAAGCTGAAAACCATTGCGCTGCTTAAGAATGTATGTCTTTATTTTTTTCATGATTTTATATCAGATAGAAGTTGGAAAGAACAGTATTTAATTGAAATATATATTTTTAGTAATGTTTACGATCACATTTGTTATATGCACTATATACTCTCATAGTTCACTTATGTTACATTTTATATACACTCACACTACCAGACAAAAGTTTGGGAACAGTAAGATTTGTAATATTTTTAAAGATGTTTCTTATGTTCATCGAGGCTGTATTTATTTGATCAAAAATACAGGGAAAAAAGGAATATTGTGAAATATTTTTAGCTTTTAAAATAATGGGTTTCTATTTTAATATACTTTGAAATATAATTTATTTCTGTGATGTGCATCTGAATTTCCATCAGTCATTACTCCAGTCTAGAAATCATTCTAATATGCTGATTTGTTAGAATTATAATTAAATAAATGCTCTTCTTTTTAACGTTTTATTCATTCAAGAATGCGCATCACAGAAATAAATTAGATTTGAATGAGATTAGATTATTTTACATTCACAATATTACATTTTTTCCTCTATATATATATATACAGTTTATGTTTTCTATTTCCCACTGCAGACATAAAAAATACTAAAATTTTTATTTTTTGCAGTTAGAGGAAATTAAGTGACAGACCTTTTTTATGATTTATTTATTATGCCCTTTACAACTTCATCTAAACGTTCCCATGTGTCAGTTCAAACCAATATAAATGTATAAGGTCACATTTACTGAGTTATCGTTTAAACTCTTATCATCGCAGCTAAAGGTTTGTTTGAACTGCGGGTCTTTCCATGACATCATCACACACACACTTTCTGTGCAGATCTAAAGGGAGTGGGGACAGAATTGGCACTCGTGATTAGTTGTCCACTTTAGGGAATAAGATTTTCATGCCAGGCCCGCAAACGACGGGAGGAGTTTGATAAGACAGCCTCTTTCTTAATAAAGCAGGCTGTTTGCTTCAACAGTCTTGTCTTGTTTTTAAATAGTTTTTTAAAACCATATTTATAAAAGATTTATAGTGCAGTCTGTAAATATGTGTTATTTGTAACACGCTTCTGCCTGAGGGTTTGTTGAAAAATGTTTTTCTGAAATATATGGTTATGTATTTGATAGATCAGAACCATATGATCAGCTGGGAAGCACAGAGCGGCGTTCATGTGACTAGACTTCCTTGGAAGTGCTTTCTGCTTATCCAGACGCTTACATATGTGTACCCACCCACACACACACACACGGTCCAGTCAGCTGTTTGAAGCCTGATCTGACCCCATACACACACAAGGAAGAGGCTTGTGAAAGGACAGACCACAGGCACAAGCTCTCAGCAGCATGACCGGCTTCGTTTTTAACTATTCATTCAGTAACACTTCCTATGAAGCCTGTATGTATAAAACATTATAAGGGTATTCCTAAGGCATTATAATGAATGCATAAAGCATTATAATATCTCATGAATAATCATAAAAAAAATTATAATATTTGTGATTATAACTTTTAAGAGTATGATTATTTATAATGCACAATGAACACCGTATTAAATCTACTTTGTTTATAATGGACAATTATTTTAAAAGAATTGTATTGTTATTATTACTTATAAGTGGTATTTGTCAGCTGTAAGTAAAGTAACATCAGTAAAATGGCAAGATATGAGACGTATAATGCATTATAACTATTATAAACTTAAGTGGATGAATCATGATCATACTCTTAAAATCTATAACCACAAATAAGTAAATTTAATAACACTGTTCTTATGAATATTCATGAGCTGATAAAACATTAGTTATTTCTAATGCATTATGCATTCATTATATACCCTTATAATTCAGATTATAATGTACAATCTCAATATGGTAATCATGTATATTAAAGCTCTTTCTTGTTGAGTGTACCACCGCAGTGCAGGAGTGTGTGTGTGTGTGTGTGTGATGATTATTAGCTGTAAAGTAAACAGTCTGGCAGAGTCATCTCGTCGTCTGGCCTGTTTCCTCCTCCCATTATCTGTAACTCTCAGCCGTCCTCTCTGTTTTCTTTGTATCCTTCAGTTGCTCTTTCTCTCTTGCCGCTTTAAGCGTTACACAATCTTAGCACAGTGCCATAAAATGCATTTAATAAAGTGGGAATTACCCAGCGAGTGCGGACGGACACCTGCTCTTGAAATATTACTGTCAGGATCTTTTACTGGCAGATACACCGTGTCTTCCCTCACTGTCGGCCGTTTGCTGCGCTGCTTGCTCCAAGCTGTCGGGAGACTCATAAAGCCGCCGAGGGGCCCGTGGGGTGGAGCACAGGGCCTTTTTTGAGGTTACGGAGCCTTTGCACTGGTTTGGCAATCCAACTACAGGAGCAAACATCTGTGAAACATGTCAGCAGGAGCTCCTCCCACATCTGGACTGGTTTAAAATAGGAAGCTGAAGGAAATTTTAAAATAAGGCTGTACAGATATTAAGTAAAGTTGTCTCCGGTTTTATGTCTTTATGTATATGTTTTTGCATAAATAAAATGTTTCATATAATATATATATTTAACGTAGATGTCTGCAAGTAAAGTGTAAAGTTTAAGTTTTTGAAGAATAAAATGTTAAAATTAGTTTGAAATAATGTTACAGTGTCATTCAGTGTAAAACAATATTTATGTAAAAATACAAACAATATGCTTATTCTGACGTATATATTAAAATACATAAATTAATAAGGGTTAAATAAATAAATTAAATAAATGTTGAAATATATCAATAAATCTTTAAGTACATAATGAAATAATTAAATACAGAAATAAATGCATAAAAGTATTTCTTCATTTATTTATTTATTCATTATTTATTTATTTATAATATTATAGTGTTTATAATATTAAACATAGATTTCTTAATGTTTTTTATTTATCTGTATTTATTTCTGCTAAATAAATAAATGAAAAAAATAATGACGAAATACATGATTAAATAAATAAAAATAAATATAGATTTATTTATTTATACATTTCTGCATTTATTTATACATTTATTTATGTATTCATTATTTCATTATGTATTTCAATATTTAATTTTGAGTAATTTGGCCCTCCATATAAAACAAAATATAACTTAATAATTCTATGACTGATGTTGCATCTCACTTAGCCAAAATTAGAACTATGCTCATGAATACAAATGTGCACACACACACTCACCTTAAGGCATCATGTTGTGTGACACAATCTGTGCTGAATGACAGGCCTCGTGGGCTTCAGCCTCCAGAACCTGGTCATTATCTCTGCACACACACACACACACACACACACACACACTGTCCTCACTATAACTCCTACTGTCAAAAACACGCACAGAAAAACACATTTCCCCGTCTGCCGCAGAAAGCAGCTCTGAAGAGAGTCTCCTCTATAGAGTGGTAACCCACAGCAACGCTCTCTCTCTCTTTCTCTTTCATTCTCTCTCTTTCTATCCGTCTATTTCAGTGTAGAGTCATGGCCACATCTAACACCCACCATCATTGTAATACCAGCTTCAGTATAATGCAAATTAATTCAAAATGCATATAAAAAAGCTCTATTTCTTAGATCGTTTAATCTATAGCTATGTAAAAGGCTTGGAGAGCAAGCTGTTTCGTTTAATTATCAAATTTGTCTTAGAGGTTTCTCTCAAAATAGGATGAAATTCTTAAATTGCATTGAAAACAAATGTATGCATAAATGTATATTTGAGTTTGTTTTGAAATTTCTGGCACAATTAGAGACCTTGACATTTTACTCAAGGTCAAAAGCTGATAAGAAGACAAGTTTTCAGATTGTTCTCCATTTAAATTAATTTTATTCTGTTCATCTGAATAAACATTTTTACCCTAATATTTGTTGCTTCCAGTGTAGCCTATCTGAATATTATTATTATTATTATTACTATTAATATTGACCTTATTTATTTGTATTTTTCAAAAAACATTTTAAAAGAATTATGGAAAGAAAAATATCAAAAGTTGCAGAATATAAAAAAAATAAATAAATTCTCGTTTTAAATTCAGACATTTTTTTTTAATTTATTTATTTATTTACTTACTTATTTCCCAAAAGAATAGAAAGTCATTGTGAAAAGGCAAAAATAGCTTAATTTAATATGTTTTTAAAATAAGCTGAAAGTAATTAAGAATAAGCAAAAAATAGATAATGTAAAAAAAGTGTTATATAACTTTAAAAATAAAATTGTTTTATTAATTAATAATTTATTAATTATTAATTTTTATTTTATTTATTTTGCAAAATACATTAAAAGACATTGTGAAAAGTCAAAAAATAGCAAAAATTGGAGATGATGTAAAAACAATTTTTTACATAATATTTAATATTAATTATTAAAATGTAATACTTTTAAAGCGTGACATGTTATGTATGCATCTATTGTTTGTTTGTTTATTTATTTATCTTAATTTTTTCAAATACATTGAAAGTCATGAAAAAGCAAAAATAGACTTATTAAAGTCTTATTAAATTATTATAGAGTTATAAAATAGATATATAACAGTATAATTATAAAAAGGGTTTGTTTTTTTTCAAATAAATTGAACGTAATTAAGAAAAAGCAAAAAGCAACACGAGACATGAGAATTTATGTAATTTTTTTTCTGAGATGAAATGAATGATGAATAAAGGGAGAGTGTATTAGATCAGTGAGTCTAGTCAGTGTACTTGTTGAAGCGGCACTGATTATGAAGTGGCATCTCACTTATTAGCATTTGTTAGCATATAGCTAGCAGCAGACATCAGCATTACCCCAGTCCAGAGCCTAACTGAACACATTCATCGTGATCGATTGGGTCAGGAGTGTTGCAGGGGCTGAAATCTGACCACTAATAAACAACGGAGCTGGACCCATGCCACACATTTGTTTTTACCAACACAAGGAAGAAAGCTGGTGTGCATGAAATTAAAGAAATGGTGAGTAAGAGGGAGAAAGAGAGAACAAGTGTTGAAACACTTGTGTGGAAGTCCGCCCACAGCGCAATCTGTCCTTCCTCAGAGACAGTGAAGGAAAGAGAGGACGGCGCTTCTCTATTTAAACTCGAAGAGCTAGTGGATTTCAGAAAGAGACGTCATATATTCATTTTCTAGCAGAATAGTGATGGTGATGGGTGGAGGGATGGCTTTCTGAGAGACGAATGGTGATGTAACTCACTGCTTTACTAAATGTCCACAAGCAGAGTACATTAAGGTTTTTGAGAATTTACATAATCAACTAATTTAATAAAAGCTCTTTATTACAACACAAGCTGGCTTTGGTGTAACAGTCAGGACATTTTTAACAAATAAAATTCATGGTATTCAATTATTTTCAAGTGTTTTAGTTTATGTTATATAGTTTTGATCATATTTATATATGTGTAAAATATGTTCATGTGTATAATAAGTATTTTATATAATATAAAATGTGTACACAAAATTTGGATGTGATTAATCACAATCAGTTGACAGCACTATATATATATATATATATATAATATGTATATAATCTGCTGTATTATTAATAAGTCATGTCTGAAGGCTTTTTAAAATATTTTTTTTAAATATATATTGTATGTGTGTGTGTTTATACATACAAAAATATGTACAAATCATTAATCATGATTTATTGTTTGAAAGCATTATATATGTATAATCTGCATTGTAAATATATCACATGTATATTGCATGTAAATATTTTCTAAATATATACATAAATATGCACACAAATATATTATGTACACAGTAACTTATTTAATATATAATTTATTTTAACTTATTAAATAATATAAACATTTGACAGCACATTATATATATATATATATTGCATGTAAATATTTTCTAAATGTATAAATATACACAGTGCACACAAATATATTATGTACAGAAACTTATTAAATATATTATTTTTTAAACTTATTTAATAATATAAACATTTATTTACATATATATATATATATATATGTGTGTGTGTGTGTGTAATCTGCTGTTTTGCATTGTATATCACATGTAAATATTTTCTAAATATATACATAAATATGCACATAAATATATTATGTAAACAGAAACTTAATTTAATTTAATAATATAAAAATTTACAGCATTATATATATAAGTTCTTGACCCCTGCTCATCTAACTCTTTTAAACCAGATTATGTCATCTGATCTACAGTCAGTATTGTTTGATGAATCTAAAATGACTGGATGGGACAGTACATCTGCTGCAAGATTTGACCTGCTTTAATCTTGCTTTAATCTGAGAGATTTGTCTAGCTTTAAACCATGCAGCATATTTAAAAAAGTAAAGAGAAAAAGCATTAAGCCAGTCTTTTTCATGCTTCTGTGAGTGTGCCCATGTAAAATAAAAACCCCAAAACTTTCCAGGCTCCCCTCATAACCCAGCCAAGTCTAAGTACAGTGTTGGCATGGCGACAGATGTGGCCAAGGCGTGAAAATAATCTCCCCTCCTCTCCCTTCGGCTCTCTTCCCAAAAGAAAACGTCTACCATTTTCTGCCTCTCCCGGTGCACAGAGGTGCAGAGCCACTCCACCGCAGCCTTTACTAACACCCGATACACCGTTATGTGTTCTAAGTGTCTTCATTATTAAATGTTCATTTTCATCAACTAACCATCGTTTCATTTTCATTTAAGATAGTAATTAGTCTGATAACGCTCAAGGGTGTTTTTCGCTTCCTTCTGCAGACCACAAGCTTTCTGAACATTAGTCTTCATTGCTTCTAGTGTTTCAGTCCTCTCTGAGAAATGCTGAATAGGTGTTAGTACTGAAGCTGACGTCATGTTTGTCTGAAGGAGTTCAGCCACCGGGTTTGAGAGGATCCAGTGCTGCTGTTGCTTTAGGACCTTCATTACATCATGACAGATGGTGGCATCTATTGCACTTAAACCACACAGATTTAGTGACAGGCCTAATATTAATAGACAGATTTGTTTTAGGCTTCTGCATAAACTTTAACTGACTTATAGCCATAGATATTAATAGTCTACTAATTCTTTGGGTATAACACTCACAAAAAATGACCATGATAATTCTATATTTAGAAATACATGATTGTTAATGTATTTATTTATTATTTTACACATCATAGCTGATAAGGTTTCTCAAGCTAAAATGATTTATATGTATATATACACTGCAAAAAATGCTTTCTAAGACTATATTTTGTGTCTTTTTCCCAGCCAAAATATCTAAAAAATATATTAATTTAAAATAAATTAAATTAAAATTATAAGAAAAATTATTGTCTTGTTTTCAGAAAACAAATAGCTAAAATTAAGTGAGTTTTTACTTAAAACAAGCAAAGTAATTTGCCAATGGGGTAAGCAAAGTAATCTTATTTCAAACAATATTATTTTGCTTATCCCATTGGCAGATTTTGCTTGTTTTAAGTAAAAACTTAATTTTAGCTAGTTTTTCTGAAAACAAGACAATAATTTTTTCTTGTCTAGAAAGTCCTTGATTTAAGAATATTGAAATATTTTGGCTGAAAACAAGACAAAAAATATAATCTTAGAAAGCATTTTTTGCAGTGTGTATATAGCATATATATATATATATAGTGCTTCTTAAAGGTAACATGACAGTTTTACAGTTTAAGTTGACACTCAAAATGGTTTACTATTTAATGCATTTTTTCTGGTTAAATAGTAAAAAATAAATAAAAGAAAGAAAGATACGCTTACTCGCATAAAGTAAAAGTAATTTTTCCTTGATTTATTTAAAAATATTTACATTATTTTACAATACTTTAAGATAAGAGACCAAATGCCGCTCACTTCAATGAAACCGTATACAGTAATATGTATCGTTATCTAGAATGTAATCGGGCATGGATACAGTCATCTCGCGCTTCCTGAAGGGGAGGAGAGAGAGAGAGAGAGAGAGAGAGAGAGAGAGAGAGAGAGAGAGAGAGAGAGAGAGAGAGAGAGAGAGAGCTTTATTTCCCTCAAAGTTGCCGCACCGCGCTGTTCTGTGAATGTATCCTGTCTTTTAAAAACGCTGCTATTAGACATAAACGAGGCCGAAGGAAACTTTTATCTTAATTAATGGGATACACATATGGTTTTGCCGTAAGAAGATTCGATTTTCGTTACACTAAAGACGATTAGAATATCGCAATGTCTCGAGTAGCGGATCTGTCGAAACTTCGCCAGGAGAGGATGAGAGAAATCAGCCAGAGGGTAAGTGACACGACACGACACGACACGACCTCGAGTATCCGTGTTTTAACTACAACATCTCCACAATTATAACACTTTAGTCGTTGTGTTTGAACGTTTCACTGTTGGGTTTGTTCGTCACGGTTCATGGGGGATTTCTGCTCTTACAGGGACTACACCAGTCCAACTTTTAGTATTTTCATAACACGTATAGTTTTAATGCATGCACTGTTTCAGTACTAAATCTACTTCGGAAAAGCACTGAGTGTGTTTTGTGACAGTAAAAATACATCAGCTATTAACATAGAGGTTGTATATAAATGTCGGTAAGGAAATATGATGTCATCTTTGGTATGTTGCAAAGGCTGCACAGAAAGTTTAAGGCTGTATTTATGTTTGCACAGAAGCCAAGTAGCGTCACATCTACTTCTGAGAAGTTAAAGTGCAGATAATTAAATACAGAGCAGCCTAACTCTAGTGTATAGAGACACCTTGAGTTAGGGGTTGTGTGCTTGATTTTGGCACTGAATGTGCACCTTTTTTGTCCAATTATTAGCTTCAGTACGAGTTTGAGTTGTGTAGGTGTTACTGAGTGGGAATGTTGAACAACAGACTGTGTGTGTGTGTGTGTGTGTGCATAGAGAAAAATTCAAGAGAAGGAGAGCCAAAAGAGAGGTTGCCATAGAAATAGCACTCAGTTAAAGCATCAATTCCAGGTTCAGGTCCGAAGGCAAGATTTCTTAAACAGTGAGATTGCTCACACGTACACACCATCTCACCACCTCTTCTTCTATTAGATGGTGATGTCATAGGTCAAACTGATGCATAACATCAGTTCAAGCATTTTAAATGTAGCAAAAGCATTGGCCAAGGCCTAGTATTTATATATTTTTTGCCATTAACAGGCAGATTCATAAGCACTCTTTGGTGTTATTTGCCAAATCCAATCCACCAGAGCAGAGACATGTTATCACACTCTGTGGGGTAAGTTGTCACATGGAACCTGGTCTTAAAAACAAAGCACAAAATGGTAAAAATACAAAAATGTGCATCGTGTCGAAACCTTACACTCTCTGTGACGATTAGTATTTTTGTCGACAGTCCACATCAGTCGACTGCTACTGTTCTGTATTGTATTTAGCTTTTGTGAAAAAGTGTTTGCGATGAATGTCAGTGTCAACTAATCAGTCGTGGTCCCCATAGGCCAGCGTTATCCAGGCCATCGGGCCACAGCAGGCTGAACTAAATCTGGAGCTGGGACTATTGGAACTAGAGCACCGGTGTTAAGTCCTGCCAGTCTCAGCCCATTTTCCTTGACGGGAGATGACACCAAACTTTAGACAAGTTTGTTGAACTCAGACAACAGTGTGCTCAGGGCACATAGCGCTCATGCTTTTGTACACAAAAGTTTGATTCAATGTCAACTTCCAAGTGAACTACGACCACAGAGGTTAAATAAATAAATTCCAGCAGCCTGACATTATTTTTATAAACGCAGACTTAGCTATGTAATATACAGAGTCATACTTATGTTTAGTTACCAAAAAAAGTGCCACTACACCACGTGGTTCGTTCTCAGATTTAGCATGAACTACTGCCACTTCCCAAATCTTCAGAGATGATCGCACATAGCATGCCCGTACCAAACAATGCAGAAACATCCTGGAAGTGCTGGTTTTGAGCAAACTAGGTCAATTTAGATTTTGTAATTTAATAGCAATATCCTGCAGGTTGTGGACTGCTACACACACACACACACACACACTAACCGGTTTTTAATACATTTTCTCTTGCTTACTTCCAGCACATGTCTGTGTTCCTATGGCAACCTTTACTCATGCATCGTGCAGATTATAAAGAGGAAGTGCTTTCTCATTATTTCCTGCTTTGCATGTCAACAGAGAGGCCGATTTTCAGAACAAGCACTCCCAAAACAGGGTCTGGTGTCCTCAGAGATGAGAAAAAAATCATAAAAATTTTGTTGACATTTTAAATTAATTTTTAGAATCGCTCGTCTAGACATTTAACTTTCCTTTATTTTAGCAAAGTGACTCGTCATAAATCGTACGTAAAAGAGGAAGATGGTCAGCCTGGGCTGAATAAAGCTTCTGTATTAATGCTGACTAGAATATTAACCAACACAAGCTGCTGGTCAAATCTTTTATGATCAAGAACATTGCAGAAGTGCACATCTCAGATCATCTGATGAGTTAAACTGAGTTTATAGAGTTGCTCTGGTAATTGAGCAAAATTAGTGCCTGGACTTATTCAATTTACCTAAATAAAGCTGTAGTTTGTTTTTGAGCTGTAAATGCCATGTTATTACTCTGGAGCCACTGGAAAATGATTTCACGACGACGCAGATTGGCTGATGGCACCACAAGAACGGACACAGTCTTTAAGTAAACTCTAGCAAATATCCTGTCGGCATATGAGCTGTGACGTCAAAGACAGCAGAGAGGAACGAATAAATAGGGAATGTTTCATTATATTATGAAGGGAGTTTTGCTAGTTGCTGTTCAAAATGTAAAACGGCTCAGATTAATGTTTTCTATGCTGTACCAGTGAGCAAAACTGGCAGGATTCAAACTAATACAGAAACTATTAAAAAAACATATCCGGAATATTATATAAAATATAAATATTATTATAAATATTAGTTGAAAAAATGAATATCTTGTGAATGTTTTTAAATTAGCTGGAATTTTAAAATGTTGCTTTGGTGACTGAAAATAAGCAACTTTACACTGAAATAAGTTTAAGTTATTCTGGCATTACTAAAACTAAAATAAAAAAATTCTCAAAAATATAAAATAAATGAAAAAAAAAAAAAAAAAAAAAAAAAAAAAAAAAAAAAAAAAAAAAAAATATATATATATATATATATATATCTAACTAATAAAAAAACTGTAAAAAAAAATATATATATATATATAATTCTAAATATTTATAAATATCTGCCTCCACTAATTGCCAACGCACATGAATTGGCCTATTAGCAGACTGTGTCCAAAAAGACCCTCAGAGGGTGAAAGAGAGGACAAATGCAGGAAAAAACCCCAGAAACAAACTTATCAAACTGAGTATGTACACAACAGAGACGCACAAATAGATGAAGTAAATCTCAGAAACGAGAGCCATTGTTTTTTGCTTAAACCATGTGAGTGACTTTTTACAGTGGCTGATAGGGTTCAGTTGTCTTTCCCTTAAACGCTGATAAGCAAAGATTAGTTTTCCCAAGAAAGCCCAGGCATGAATGTGCTGTATGTTTTCATGATGAAATCTCTTACCAGTGAATACAGGCATTCTAGACATTCAATATGGGCATTGTTGGAAGTATGTGTTCTTCCGAAACGGTGTCGCAAGTTCTCTTTTGAGTTGGGTTGCTTCCCTGAACTGTACCAGTTCGGTAGATGAATCGGTTACACAATAGAAACTGAGCTGCAATAGTGTCATCATTGTCTGTTTGTGTGAGCGGCGATTGTTCTTTGACCAGCTCAACGTTTGTTTGGGTTTTTTTGTACAATGATACTATGCTTATTTTACTCTGTTGGGGATGTTTTAAATATAAACCTATAAAATGATGCCAATCATGATTTTTTGTGTTCCGATTAGAATAAAGAGAAGGAGCGCATGAGGGAGCGGGAGAGAGAAGCCAGAGAGCGAGAGGCACGCTACAGTAATGGCCACCTCTTCAACTCTCTCACCGTGTCTGGAACCACGCTCTGCTCGGCCTGCAACAAGAGCATCACCGCTAAGGAGGCCCTCAGCTGCCCGAGTGAGTCACACACACATATACATCACACTCAAAATCCAGTCTTTCTTGCACGGAATATAGCCCTTTTTCCCGGGAACCGCAGTAAACAAAACAGCGCATCACCTGACTTTGAAACTTGTAGCGCTCATATTTAATCAATTAAACTGTAGCCTTTTGAAGCGTAAGCTATATCTCAATTCACATGTTTATTTTTTTTTACCGAAGCACCACCTAAGTCTTCTTCTGTCACAGGCGAACACATACACAAAGGATAAGGAATCAAAAACTCAACAAAGGATCAAAAAATATATTTAAAACACAAAAATGTAGTTAATATTTGCATCATAAATGGTTTATCTTATCCACCTGCAAATAATCAGAATGCATTTTTTCATCACCCGACCCGCAGATCTAACGGCCATCACTACTGCACAGATATCAAAAGCATCACTGGGTTGTAAAGTTGCCAAGTTGAGAGGACAAATGGGTTGAAATTTGTATGTGTTGATTGTGTGAGAAGGATGCGTTTCATACGAGATCTGGCAACCGGACAACCTTTGAAATGTACTGATGTGATTACAGGAGTTTTGCAATACATAGAATGTTAAAATACGAGAGAATCCTGGGAAAAAGGGAAGAGTTGACAGGTATGGTCTAGGGGGCAATTACACAGCACCAGTTTCAACCAAATATGGAAAATGCTTAATATTTTTTTGACTGAAAATGGCCTTTTTGGGGTCTGAAAACACAAGCTTTTGAAAAGATTGGGGTAGATGCCAATATAGTCTTGTGGGCAGTGCGCTGACGCATAGCGCCGGAGTTTGATTCCTGGATCATGGACCTTTCCTGATTCCGCCCCCTTTCTCTCCCACTTCACTTCCTGTCATTACTCAACTGTCCTATCAAAATAAAAGCAAAATTGCCCATAAACAAATAAATAAAATGTGTAATAATGTGCATGTGCGCATGTAGTGTTTCTTTATAAAGTGGCATTGCCAACTACTGGTCTGGCGTGCAGAAATGGTCTTGACAATGTTGTCATCTGTGTGTGGAAAAAAAGGGAAAAACGCTACCTTTTAAATACAATCGTTGTCATGTAAACATAACCCCAAGTAGTCAGTCCTCAGGTCTCAGTGATATTATGGTTTTTGTTATCCTTTAAATGCAATGCTGTGGGAGTTTTTAGTTGTCATTGTTTGAGTAAAACACTAAAAAAGTAATAGCATACCTCTTCCAAACAAGCTGGTGTTTGTTTATCCGTGATGATAGGATGTTGTGGATGTTGCTATGCATTTACCGAAGTGTTCTGGGCAGTTTTAGCATGTTGCTATGTACTTGCTAGGGTGTCCTGAATGATTTTTGCATGTTCTTATTCGGTTGCTGGGGTGTTAAAAGTCCAGGTAGTCTAAAAAGCTGATTCCTGAGTCTATAGGATATTCTAGTTTATTTTCGTAGGCTGCATTCAAACTGCAAGAAGATGTGGCCAAAAATTACAATTTTGTGATTCAAATCATTTAGTTTCATGACCGTGTGAACAGCTCAAACCACTTGAAATCTGGTCTTTTTGGCTATGTTCACACTGCAAGGCTTAGTGCTCAATTCCAGTTTACAGTGTGAAAAGGCAAAAGATGATACGAACAGGGCTTCCAGGTTTTCTCAACAAAATCCACCCAATTGCTTCTCAAAACTAGTCCAAAACTGACCCAACCATGTTCAGGGGGTAAATATTACGTTAGTGGTGTCACATCAACCCACAAAGTTGATAACAACCCACGGCAACAGTGGAAAAAGTAGCCCGATTCTGCAGGAAAACTGTGGATTTGGCAACTCTTGTGAAGCACGCTGTCATACAGAAGTAAACACAGAAGACATAAAGCAATTATGCATTTATTTTTAGTGTGTCCTGCTGCAGAAGCCAGCCATATGTGCAGGCAGTATGAAAAATAAAGACAAGGAAGTGACAAAAGACAGCAGAGTTTTGAAACTTTTATGACATGAGCCCTCATGTTTTGCTTGGATATAGTGTTGTCACTGTAATACTGACACATCACAGTTCCACTGATTATCTTTCGCAGCTACCTTGATAACTTTGGGTATGTACAATCTTTAAAGTCTCAGTTTGTAATTATTGTGTGATGAAAAAGTCGCATGAATTCTGACGTGACTGTTCAGACTGCGGTCGCATTGCAAAACAGCTGACCTGTATCGGATTTAGTACCACATATGGAAGTCGAAATTAGACAGAGCAGATTCCACGATTTTGTGCTGCTCACACAGTCATGACAAAAACTGATCACAGATTTGGGGCACATTTCTGATCTTGGCCACTTCCATATGTGGTACTATGTCTGATTCAGGTCAGATGTTTTGCAATGCTGCCACAGTCTGATCAGCCAAAATGATATTCATGCAGCTTTTACATCACACTTGTGATTTCACACTGTCGGGATTCACTTCAAATGTTGTACATACCAGTATTTCTTAGATCACTTGTAAAGTTCAGTGAAGGGTTTTGCAGTGTGTTAAGACCACTTTATATGAGGTAAACTCACTGGGTTGTTACGTAATTAATAAAAAAAAAACGTACAAATTACTTACCGTACTTAAGTGGCCTCCGTGTTTACTTCGCCATAGGAAGGCCTTTATTTAAGCATGTTTTATTTAGGATAACCACCCATCCTGCATTTTGTGGGATAGTCCCAAGATTGGGTGCTTTGTCCCGTGTCCTGCAAGACATAAGCTGTGCCCCACATTATAATTGTTTTAATCCAGAATTTGCAATACCAAAATAAGAAATAGAATTAAAGCTGTGACTGACATGTAAAAATCCTAAAGTAACCACCTGAGAGAGGGTTTTTTCCACTGATGAAGACTGCGTGGATGACCAGAAGGATGCATGGCCTTCATCAAGTGATCTAGCACCACCGAACACGGAAGAACATGATTGATGCATTCAGACGTAACTTTCTTTCGTTTGCATGACACGGTTTCAGTGGCATTATTTTAATGATAAATATCCAGAGTGCAGTATTCATCAAATGCATACATCTACCTCATACATGTCCCGCAAAATCACATCTACTGTCCTGCAACAGATCTGTTGCCAGGTGGTCACCCTAGTTTTATTGGATTGTGCTGGTTTCAGCTAACTGAAGAAATTGTATTATTCAGTTAACTCTTTTGAAGAGACTTTTAATAAGTTTAGCCAAATGCAGTTTAAAGAGGTCATATGATGTTGCCAATGCAATGTGTTTATGTGGTTTAAGATTCAAAAAACACATTTTTTTCCACATACTGTACATTATTTTTTCTCCTCTAAGCCCCGCCTCCTGAAACAGGTCGATTTGTACAAAGCTCATCGTTCTAGAAAAGTGAGGTGTGCTCTGATTGGCCAGCTATCCAGTGCACTGTGATTGGTCGAATACCTCAAGCATCTGATGGAAATG
>JAUMHE010000072.1:14617657-14642834 GCA_032359235.1 Enteromius mattozi
TGGAAGCACAAACAAAGTAGTTTCACTTTCACAACGACACACAGCGTCTCCAGAACATGGCGCCCGCAGCAACACTAAAGCCAGAATAATAGCTCCGCCTTCTTTCTTTGTGTATACATTTGGATGGTATTTGAAATAAACCCACTCTGTGACGTAGAAAAGTGGAGGTGTGTTTAATCGAGGTGTCTTTGGGGGGTGTGGACAAGTGATAATGTTTATAAGGGAAAGGAACCCCTTTAACAACCTCTCCAATGTTGTTTCAGAGCTGATCCAGACGGAGCTCCATCACGTCCGGACGCTGCGGATCATGGAGGGTGTGTTCAGACGGGGAATGCTGGAGGAGGTGCAGCTGGAGCCGGGGGTCGTGCATGCGCTGTTCCCCTGCCTGGAGCGCCTGTTAACGCTTCACACACACTTCCTCACGCAGCTCCTCGCACGGCGAGCTCAAAGTCTGCAACCTGACAGCACAAACAATTTCACCATCACTCAGATCAGCGATTTGCTAATACAACAGGTAGGATTGCGATTGTTAGTTTAGGTGGGCGGAACAGGGAATAAATGCATTTGGATACATTTGGCCTGCCTTAAGTGATTTTGGATGAATGTGTCTGTTTTAATTGCCAGTTTCAAATGTGTCATATAAATTAGAGCTGTCAATTAAATGCATTAATGCTAAAAAACAAACAGCTGGTCATGAAACAAATTGGAATGGGTCTGTTTTAGAAGTGAAGCTTAGTTCATTTCAAACATTTGGTTTTAAATGAGAAAAGCGTGGTGTCATGATGTAGAGGCAGTGATAAGTCAAAAAGAATGAAAAAGTGACAAATGGAAATTGAAACGTCATTCTCTCTGAGTGTATGGTAGTGGGAGGCTGAAAGCTTTCAGGTTTCAAGGAGCAAAATGTTCACGGTGCACTGTCTTTTGTGTGTACGTCAGTTCTCAGGGCAGTGCGCTGACGAGATGCTGAAGGCGTATTCTGAGTTCTGCAGTCGTCATATGAAGGCCGTCAAACTCTACAAAGAGCTGCTGGCCAGAGACAAGAGACTGCAGCTCTTTATACGGGTAAGAACAAGAGAGGCCGACGAGGGTGTTTGCCGTCCGGGTGCGTTTTGTGTTTGCATAACCGGGTCAGGTGTTGTCTCGTGTGTTACTAGTGGGAGGACAGAGTGGTACTGAGTGATGAATGATGGTGGGCGGGTGCATTAATGGTTTAAATGCCTGCAAACTCTCATAGTGTGATTCATCAGATTTCCAGGTATCATGATCATGTTAGGCATTGTTTTAACTGTAATCGCTTAGTATGGGGCTTTCATGATAACAATTATTGATAGTGCCAGATATGAGTATCTTCTCTCTGAGATCGGTAAATGATTTCAGCATAAAAGGTTATTTTCATGGCAAAATAAAAATTGCTTGAAAAAATTCTGAACAAAATTACAATGTATACTATATTGCTATATTATTTATATATTTATTATATATTACTAAATATGTCAGTAAAATTTCTGATACTATTAAATTATTTTATTATTCATTTTATTAGTATTTAATCATTTGTTATGGTTTATATATTCACTTGTTTTCTTGCCATATCAGCTTCAAAGTTTTCATGGCAAGATCAAAATATTTTAAAACAGAAAATACTGGCTAAAATGAAAATGTGTACTATATTATATATTGTCTAATTATAAAATAATCACAAATAAATGTATATTTGTTTTAAAATCTACAAGTGAGTTTAGGCAATGTAACATTACAATGTACAGTATAAAAAAATGGATGTTCACTTTTTTGGTATCTGTCTAAAACCAGTTTCCTGAGCAGGTGCCTTCATACACAAATCTGTCTGACCGGGCATGACAGCTGCTGTAGATTTTGGACACAACTTTAGGGAGACACCATTAACAGTCCTTTCTTTGTCCGTCTCAGAGGGTGAGTCGGGGTCCTCTACTGCGTCGTCATGGCTTCCAGGAGTGCATCCTATTGGTCACTCAACGCATCACGAAATACCCCGTCCTGTTACAACGTATCTATGACAACACCAAAGGTGAGACACAAGCATGTTAATGTTGCCAATCTCTCTTACTATTTCTATCTGTCTGCCTATCTATCTATCTATCTATCTATCTATCTGTCTGTTTGTCTATGCATCTATCTATCCATCTGTCTGTCTATCTATCTATCTATCTATCTATCTATCCATCCATCCATCTATCCACCCGCCCGTCCGTCCGTCCGTCTGTCTATCTATCTAGCTATCTAGCTCTCTAGCTCTCTGTCTATCTGTCTATATAATAAGAAATATATATTATATACATATGTGTCATAAAATGCCCCTGGTTATGGACTCTTTAGACTGACTGTTGTATGTACCACTGCAGACAATCCAGAGGAAGCTGCAGGTCTGTCCCAGGCGCTGTCTTGTATACGGGAGCTGCTGTTTTCGGTGGACCAGCAGGTGTTGGAGCTTGAAAGAACACATCGGCTGCAGGAGATCCGGTCCAGGGTCGACCCGCGGGCCGAGGCCAAACTCCGCTCTGGGGCCCTGTTCAGACCGGCCGAGCTGCTCCGCCGGCAGCTGATACATGAAGGCACGCTGCTCTGGAAAACACCCAGCTCTCGTCTCAAAGGTAGTGAAGACTGTGGCTGTTCATGAGGAAGTGTGGTGTGTGTGAGAGAGACAGGGGGAGAGACACACATGCTATTGTATTAACTGACATGTAATGTGCGGTTTGTGTTTGAATGAAAAATGTCCCGTTTTCTTCATGTTCTAGATGTTCAGGTTATGCTGATGACTGATATTTTAGTATTCTTGCAAGAGAAAGATCAACGGTTCATCTTTGCCAGTTTGGTAAGTTACTTTGCAATGAAGCATTTAACTTTTGCATGTAACTCGTCCTGTGAGACCTCCAATTGAGGGGAGGAGAAAATCTGTACAAACACTTACCTCATTTCTTCTCATTCTCTCTGCAGGATAAATCCGCTGTGGTCTCACTGCAGAGTCTCTTAGTCCGAGACATAGCCAATCAGGAGCGAGGCTTGTTCCTGATCAGCAGCGAGTCCAGCCCACCTGAGATGTACGAGCTGTACGCTGCATCTAAAGACGACAGAAACACCTGGATACGGCTCATACAGCAAACCATCAGCAGGTACCGGCATGGATCAGTCCACACAACACTGAAAGCTGGCAGTTGACTTTTTAGGCATCTCTGTTTTTGGAGTTGAATGGAAAATCCCTTGAAAGCTCTTTTCTGTATTGTTCCTTTGTATTTTCTTTTGAATCAGGACATTTCGAAGGGATATGTCAGTTCTGTGGGAAGCCTGACTTGCCAGTAGCCTTTGTCTACCTTACAGCTCAGCAAAAACAAGCTTGACAGCTTCCAACTTCTTCCCAAAAATATGAAGACATCTTAGAAAAGATACCATTTAAACAAAAAAAGGATTGATATTATAAATGTCAAATTCAGTAATTATTATTTATTTTTTAGTAAGTACTAGTCTTATAATATATTTTTATAATTATAATAAATAATTTAAAAATAGTAATTAATAGTAATTGTTATTTTATTCTTTATGTTAAAGGGATAGTTCACCCAAAAAATGAAAATGATCTTGTCTCACCATTTTACTCACATTTGAAGCATCCTAGGTGTATGTGACTTTCTTCTTTCAGATGAATCCAATCGGAGTAATAATAATAATGGTCCAGACCCCTCCAAGCCTTTGAATGGGTTTTTGTGATGTGAAATAATGTGCGTATATTCATAATAAAACGTCCCTCACACGGCTCCGGGGGTAAAGTCTTCCTGTAGTGAATCCATGCGTTTTTGTACGATAAATATCCATATTTCAAACTTAATAAGCACTTTTCTCTCAGGTCTGCTGTCTATGGAAACCGGAAGCAGTCCCGGTGGATGTAGTAGGAAGTATGCATCGCGCGTGCGCCTCTGGGAAATGTAGTACCAATGGAAACCCAGTCTCCACTTGGCTTGCCGTGTGAGGGACGTTTTATTATGAATACGCGCACATTATTTCACGTCTAACACAAAGTGCAGTGGCTATCACCCGTTTAAACCCATTAAAAGGCTTGGAGGGATCTGGACCATTTTTATTATAACTCTGATTGGATTCTCCTGAAAGAAGAAAGTCACACACAGGATGCTTCAAGGTAAGTAAAAGGCAGTATCATTTTAATTTTGGGGTGAACTATCCCTTTAGTATTCATAATAATAAACATAATGTACTATTATTATTTATACAATTCTTTTAAAATATTATTATTAGTTATTAATAAATATCATTCATAATTATTAATATTTATGTTATTTTTTATCTTGTTTTCAGTCAGCGTTTTTTTTTTTTTGCTCCCCCTGGGAGTCCCCGGACTGCAGTTTTAAAAACCCCTGGTATACAGTGACACTTTCAAAATGAATACATTACAACCACTTCCTTCAGAAACAAATAAATTAGCAAGGAAAGTACAGGAATTAGTACAACATTTTCTGTTTCATTCAAACATTGTATAGACTAGTATTTTGGGTACATTTTCCCAGAAGAGAAAGACTGTACGTCTTGAATTAGTTTATGTGTTAAATGCACTAGTGTATAGATGACTGCAGTGTTAATGGACATCCACTAAAAGGCACTAAACTACCATTTCTAATGGTCATTCTCATTTACGTTTATTGTTTTGTCACACAGCTGTCCTTCAAGAGAAGAATTCCCTCTTATAGAAACAGAGGACAAGGCACTTCTGCGAAGACTCAAAGGTTTGCTTTAAACGCTAACACACACACATTCACGCTCCCAACACTGCGAAAAACACGTTTCATTCAGACTTTTTTTTGGGGGGGGGGGGGGGGGGGGTAAATTTTAATCACTACAGTGGGTTAAGCATTGAAGGACTGGAAGAAGCATTTTAAAAAGGTCAAGAGAGCTCTTTCGCTCATCTGTCAGATCAGTTAGTTACCTATCACAAGACTAGATAGAGCTTGCTCGTAAAAAAACAAGCTGTCTTGGCATATACAGCTTCTTATGTGTTTTGACATCTTTACGCAGAACTTGAAGGAGGAACAAAGCCAGGATCTTGAGTGTAAGGAAGCTGACGTTGGTGTTTTATTCAAACAAGCGCTTTGTTCCTCCTGCTCTGTGTTTCAGCTGATATCCAGCAGAAGGACAGGGAGGTGTTAGAGCTGCTTCAGGAGCGGGTCACTCTGTTCTCGGACTTGGCGGAGGTCATGGGAGGTTATGAGGTCATGCTGCCGTCCTGTTCCAGAAACCTGTTCAGAGCTGAGTCTCCTCAGGCGCCTCGCGGGGAACAGCTGCTCACACAGGCCATCACTGAGGGTAAGACAGACAGGGTTAAAGCTGGGCGTTACACCGGTATGAGGGTGTATTTATTTCACCGCCCATGTTAATAGGTTAAAGTATTTACATTATGAGTAAGCAGTGCATGGCCACAGAAAACAAGGTTAGAGTCATTTATGGGTTTTTTTCGAAATGCACAACCATAAAAATCTTCTGGTTTTATGTTTAATGTAAACATGTTCAAATATCCAAATAAAAGCTTTGAAGATTCAGCATCTTAGCAATTAATAAATCGGCACGGCATTTGAATAAATGACAGATTACATTCAGAAGCATGTTCAAATATGTTTCAGACAGTATTTTTAGATATATATGTTTCGTTCATAGAGATTAAAGGTATATTGGAAATATTTAAATATATATTTCTAACATTTAAATTATTGAATTATTGTCTGAAAAATGTTCAGAGGTGGTAGCAATTAAAAATGTTTTAAATGTATAAAATATTGACCCATCCTTTGAATGAAGTATGTTTGTTTTTAGATTAAATATATTGTAACATTTATTTTAAATAAATAAATAAAATAATAACAAAACAATATTTATTTAAATATAATAAAATTCATACTTCCTGCCAGAAGATCTCTGTCTCTTTTATTTAAACCAAAAAAAAGAGTGTAATATTCTTTTTTTCCCTTATTTTGGAAAGTTGACAGACCAGTTTGTTTTTAGTTTGTGTAGATTAATTATCTTTAAATATCTTAAAATGTATTTAAAATGCTTAAATAAAATAATAATAAAATAAATTATGTTGTTCATACTTGCAATATATATATATATCATATTTTTTTATTATTCAATTTTGGAAAGATCACAGACCGTTTTCTTTTAATTTTGTGTAGATATCTGAAAAATGATCAGACGTGGTAGTAATTAAAAATGTTTTAAATATATCAAATATTGACCCATAATCTCAATAAAGTATGTTTGTTTTTAAATTAAATATCTGTATATATCTTAACATTTATTTTAAACATATAAATAAAATAATAACAAAAAATAACATTTGTTGCCTGTAGTTCTCCGTCTCTTTGTATTTAAACCAAAAAAAAAATATTTCATAAAGTTCACACACCATTTTAGCTCATGCTCAGATCTCCAATAATATCTTGTAAAATGTCATGATGTACTTTTCCTCGCTCTCTGCAGTGGACAGATTGACAGAGCTGTTATTAGGATCCAATTTTGAGGTTCCTCTGCCCTGCAGTTCTAACGGCCATCACATCCACACTGGAGCGCTAGTAATCAGTAGGTGTCAAATACTCAACACGCACTATATAAATCAATGTGCTTTCAGTCTGTCTGATTGGCTAAATATACCTTTTTATCTGACCGTTGAGCTTCCTCTATTCTTCTAGATGGACAAGAGGTATTAGTCAATGGCTCTCAGGAGAACCAAGCTGCTCAGGTACACAACACTAAGAAAATATGCTTATATACGTTAGTGAGCTGCTTATCACACTTCTCTGACATCCAGCATTGCCTGCTTCATAAAATGTAATAATTATGCACATAGTAAGATGGTTCAATGCTATTGCTGAGTTTTTATGTAATGCTGAAAAAAAAAATTAGTCATTTTGCCGAGCCCATCTGAAACTCGCAGGTTTCCATAGCAACCTGAATCTACCAAAAACTCTCCATCACGACTCACCACTGGTGCTTGAAAGCTGCGCTTCATCTCCCTTCTCATCGACACATAGCAAGACAGTGCTGTTCAGCGTGTGCTGACGAATGAAAGCTTTTTGAATTAATTTGCTGGTTCAGAATTTTGATTGTGTGAATAATGCAAACACTTCCCTCTTCTCTACAGGACGGTAATGGGAATCAAATGGAGGACAAGACACCAAGTGAGGTACTGACACTTAGGCTTAAAGAAATAATAAAATGAAAATCACACCATAAACTATGCACCCCCAAGACATCCTAGGTGTATATGACTTATATAACTGGCTTGGTAATGCTGGTGGATAGTGGCCATTATTCTGAAGCCAACTAATCATGGCCACTATCCACCAGCATTACCAAGCTTGGAAGAGCCAGGATACATTTGTAAAAAATCTCCAGTTATGTAAGTCATATACACGTAGGATGGCTTGGGGGTGAGTGGTTTTTGGCTTGGTTTTCATTCTTGGGTGAACTTTTTTTTTTTATTTTTATTTTTTTATTAATATGTATCTGAATATCTTTGTGTTTTAGGAGGTGTCACAGAGGCTGGTGAATCTCAGTATTCAGTTGCACGCTCTGCAGGTATCTGCATCGCACATTAACACATTTATCAGATATTCTTCTGTGCAAACGGGATTCAGAATGAATTTTCTCCTGCTCTCCTAGGGTGTGGTGATACGACAGGACTCCATCCTAGAGCTCTGCCTACGAGAGAGCTCCGTCTCGCCGGTCAGCGCCGGGGCTCGTACAGTGCGCTCCCTGTCCCGGGATGGAGCGAGTGATGTTGGCTCTCTGGGAGAGCTGACCCTGCTTCAACGGCAGCACAGTCTGCTTCAGGAGGAGCTGGGACGCCTCCGAGGAGCCGAGGGCAAACTCAGGGACAGCGAGAGAGTCAGAGCCCAGCTGGAGAAACAGCTCAGGGATCTGAAGACCAATAGCGCCGCTCTAGGGGATGGAGCTGGAAGAGCAGGCTCACAGGTGACTTTATTTTACAGTATTTAGGAAGTTTTTTAGTGTGTACAAGTCAGAATAATCATGTTGTTTGAATCTTTTTTTTTTAAGCAAGTAAAGAATGTGACAATGTTTACATGTGCTAAATACAAACACCCATGGACATATATACATATATACGTAAAAACATTGTGACAATATTTACATGTGGCAGATATAGAATCAGACAGACAAAGATTTATACTGATAGAAAACATATACAAGTAGTATAAAAAACATTTTTTTAAATATAAATGATCATTTCCTCTTCAAGGCACCATCCAATCGCAGAGAGAGCGATACCGACCCTAATACTGACACGCCATTGGCTAGCCAGGAATCGATGGACCAATCAGACGGCCTGCAGGAATGCAGTGATGTGGAAGTGGATGTGATATCTGATGATGATGATGATGACGACGAGGTGGATTCGAGGGTGTCTGCCCGTTCAGAGAGTCCCAGAGGTCTGTAGAATGACACCAAATGACATTATTAGATATGAATACATGTACACAGATTTAAACATAATACATAAAAAAAATAAATATATATATATATATATATATATATATATAATACATAATACATTTATAATTGATATAATATAAAATAATAATGTATAACAAAAATAAATGCATATATATGTAATAATAATAAAGATTATATATGTATGTATTAATAAGTAAATATTATATAATAAGATGAATATATGTGTATACATAAACATTAATATTTATAATTGATATAATATAAAATTATCATATATAAATGTGTATATATATATACAGATAATTATGGATGTATGTTTTCATAAGTAAATTATATAAAAATAATATATGAACATATAATATATAAATAATATATATAGTTTTATACCATCTTATATATATATATATATAGATAAAATCAAAACTATTATATACATGCATATATTTAAGAAAAGTATGTTATGTTTATATATTAAATATATTTATATATTTTAATATAACAATAAATTAAAAAAAAATATATATATGGAAATATTTTCAAAATATATACTGTATGTGTGTGTATTTATATATACATACTAAATAAACACAGTATAAATACATATTATTTAAAAACTTTTATTTTGAATGTGATTAATGAAGATTAATTGACAGCACTTACACAAAATATATAATTCAAATAATATGTATGGATTAATATAGTATTTGTAATGTATATATAATAATAAATATGAAAAAATGGCTACATACCAAATAAATCAGTATGATTTATATGAAGGGGAAGAGATTAGCACAATGTAGGAAACTGTTTGCCAGGGAATTTGTTGCTCTGATTTTGTTCCTTTTTTATATGAAACGACATACATACATATTTATCAGACAGTCTGCGTAGATGTGCTTCACTTAGAACGCTGTAAACTTTGGCCCTTTGTAACACTAACAGCGGCCTACACACGATTATGCAACCAGTGTGCACAACACACACACACACACACACACATCGAATTTATTACAGTAAACCTTTCACACTCACCCACACACACACACACACGTACACAAACTGTCAAACACACACTAAACTCTGTCAGACAGGAGAACCTCCTTACACATAAATGTAGAGTTCTTTCAATTTAGTCTATTATTTGAAGGCATGTGTGTTATAGGTGGATAATAGCAATAAACTGTGGGTTGAGCGTCTCAGTAAATGCACTCAAAGCTTTAGTGTGTCATTCACAGCGAACACATACTTAAACACACTTTTAAAGTCCTGTGAGATATAATTTCAGTCTTGAGGTGCTCACACTGCATGTGAAAGGCTTTCTCAAACAGTGTAATTATATTTTGTACAATAATTGAAACTTTTACTCATCAAGGATGCACTAAATTGTGATAATAAAGACAGTTACATTACATTATGATTTTGACAAAATATTACAAATACTTATCAGTTTCTGTTTTCAGCATTAATGACAAGAAATGTTTCTTGAGCAGCAAATTGGCTTATTAAAATAATTTCTAAAATGTATTTAAGTACCCTAGTAAAAGTAATATATTTAAAATATGTTTATTTCATACTAAGTATATAAACACATTTACTGCCAGATAACTCAAGACCTACTAAAGTAAACTTTATTTGGAGTATTACTTGTGCACAATGCATATTTCTTATTAATAAGCCTAAAATGCGTGTTTATGTCACTTTTAATGAGGATTGTGTAATATTGCCCTTTAAATGCTAAATATTTAAAGTGTAGCTAAAGTATACTTGCAATAGTTCCACTTTAGCACAATCAAATATACTAAGTATGTCTTTAATTAGACTTCAGCACTACTTTAATTATACCAGTTTAGTATACTAAAAGTACAATTGCATGGCATTTTATTAAGTACATAAATATGAAAAGGTATTTGTAGTAAACTGAGCATGAAATAAACGTAATTCAAATACATTTAAGTATATTTAATTTTCACTAGGGTAGAATTGTAAAAATATTGCACAGTATTGTTTTTTGCTGTTTTTTTTATATTACTAACCCTAAACCTTTGAACAGTAGTTTAAGTTTTAATTTCACCATTTTCTTTTTTCTGTTTTAGCTCTTAATTCTTTTATATTGTGTGTTATTTTTTATTTTAAAATATATAGAAACATTAATTACCCATTGCATATTTTCACTGTTCGCATAATCTATTGATTTATTGCTTTGATCATTAAGTTGATCATTAAGTGACAGTAAAGACTTGTGTGTATTGTAATGTTACAAAAATCTTAATCTTTGTAATCAAATCGATGATAATCGCTAGAAATTAAGTGTCCCCCAACTAAGCAAGCCAGAGGCAACAGCGGCAAGGAACCAAAACTCCATCTGTGAAAAAATAGAAAAAAACCCTTGTCTTTAATCTAGATTTAAACTGACGAAGTGTGTCTGCCTCCCGAACAGTGTTAGGTAGACTGTCCAGAGTTGGAGGCTAACTAGGCTAAATAAAAGCCAGTTATCAAGTGTTCATTTTCAGTACATTTACAGTACACATTCTAGATATTATTTCTATCAGGAAGCAATTTATTTCATCCCAATTATTTGGTATAACTCCAAAGCATCGGAACTCAGACGTGCCTCAATGGCTGAATACAGTTTCAGTTTTCCTAATTCTTTGCCTTAATTGTTTTCTTCTCTTCATGTTCCACAGATCTGCAGGACATTCCTGAAGAGAGTGAATCTGCTACTGACCCTCGGGACCGCGAGGCCTCACACTGCTAATGTTTTTTTCAATTCTCAACCCAAGACTGGCCTGTTTTCTGACGGAACAGACTATAGACTCCATGAGCAGGGAAGAGTCTTCTATAGTTTATGAATATTCATTTCATTATATACATACAGTATTTAGTTGTATCCAGTAATATCGCTTACAGCTTCTGTGTGGCCGTTTATGACATGTTAATATTCAACATGTCTTCTCCTCGGAATCCAATCATATGGCTTTTGACATCCACGAACCAATGAGGATATGCCAAAGCATCGTGATGGAGATGGAGTCAGGCAAACAGTGGGACTTGAAACATGAAACTTGGGATTCTTTAAGAAGAAACATTCTTTAAGAATCTTAAGATCAATCCAGCTCAAGGGTACCAGCAGAAACCATTCAAATTGATGTACTGTACGTGAAAACTTGATCACAATGCTTTGTACCAATTCTACACATGCTGGAGCATGCATAAGCAGAATAGAGCTTCTGTTTTGTTTTGTTTTTTTCTTTTTAAGTGAAAATTGTCTGTGAGAGGTCATTGTAATTTCTTGCTCTTTATTTTAAATTTATTTATTTTCCTTTATTTTAAATGGAAAGGTAAATTGTCTTAGCAGTTAGAAAGAAGCCATAACTTGAAATATACCAACTTAATGGGACCAAAACTACTGGCTGTATACCAGAAAAAACTATTTTCAGAGACTTGAGGGATTTTTTATGAAGGAATTATATTGCCGTTAATAGCAATATATATATAAATGTATTTACATCTATAGCAAAAAAGAACTTAATAAACGCAGGAAGGTTATTATGATTGAGTATTATGATATTATTAATGGTTCCTCAGCCCACAGTGTGTGTTAACGGGGAATTTTTTTGTAAATATAAGATTTATTGACTAAAATAGACCAGATCGCCAAAATCTAATGGCGACAACATTTGATGTGTCTTACTACAGTTTTGCTTATGTTTCAAAAATTTTTTAAAGAATGTTTTCTTGCAATTACTTGACTGTGTTCCAAAATTCGCTTGGCTGAATATTGCTGAGGTATATTATGCTTTTATTTTAGTCAGTTCGACATTTCAGGAAGCATTGTCTTAGAAATTATTGTAGGATGATATTCTTCATGTTTTGAAGTAACTGTAAGAGACTTAGGATTTACAGAAGTCACACATCAAAATGTTTGTATGGAAGATAAATGACAGGAACATTGTTAAAGTGTTCATACAGTGGTTCAGATACACTGAAGTGGATTTAGAAAAACTGCTGAAGAATTAAAACAGTTGATATACAACATCAGCTGGACTGGTATATTCTCTTTCACGTGTGTGTGTGTGTGTGTGTGTGTGTGTGTGTGTGATAAAATCAGCAACGATTCACACACTGCAAAAAAATGGCTTATCTTACTTGGTATTTATCTTATTTCTAGTGCATTTTGCTTAAAACAAGTAAAATGATCTGCCAGTGGAGTAAGTCAAATGCTCTTGTTTTAAGGATATTTTACTCACCCCGCTGGCAGATATTTTTTCTCGTTTTAAGCAAAATGCAGTTCATTTAGATTTTTGTCACCAGGAAAAAATAATGTCATTTTATCTGTCTAGTAAGTATCTTGATTTAAGAATTTTTAAATATTTTGAGTAACATAAGTAAGTAAAAGACTTACTACTGTAAGTAAGGTAAGCCATATTTTGTGGACCAAAATAAAAATTGTCATCGTTTACTCAACCTCATGTTGTTCCAAATCTCTATAAAACACAAATTAAGATATATTTAACCAAATAATTGCTGTCAGCCATTGACTTCCCTAGGTTTTTTTTAATAATATATCAGTCCCAGAAACTGTTTGGTTGCCTACATTCTTGAAAATGTCTTCTTTTGCATCGAGAGCGAGTAAACCATGACACAAGATTAAAGGTCAACTGTCCAATAAAACATTAACTTTCCAAAATCAAGTCAAGTTACCTCTATTTTTATATAACAATACAGATTAGGGAATAGAGTGTCAGTGATGTATAATGACAAGATTAAACACTCAATTTTCAGCTAAAGGCATTTCCTTATTGAGTGGAGATCTAGATCAGCTCATTTTAAATAGGATCTTTGTAATCAAATCGACAATAATCGCTAGGAATGTGCCCCCAACTAAGCAAGCCAGAGACCACAGCGGCAAGGAACCAAAACCCCATCCATGAAAAGAAAAAACCCTTGGGAGAAAGCTGGCTCACAAAAATGAAAATGAAATACTATATCAGTCCCAGAAACTGTTTTGGTTTCCTACATTCTTGAAAATTCAGAAGAACAACTTGAGAGCGAGTTTATCATGACAGAATATTCATTTTCGGGTGAATTTAAGTCCTTAAAAGTCATTCTCACTACAGTCTGATCTCATGAGAAAACTATTTTAAGTTGTGATTATTGGTGGTAAATTTGTATGTACTGTAGGATTTGGTTTATAGAACTAGTCCTGAAGGTCCACACTTAAAACTAACCATATATGGGGTATAAGCAAATGAGATCAAATAAATCTGAAAAGTTATACATTATGATTTGCAATGAGAAAGTGTTTTTAGGAAACCTTAAGGATCATTTAATGACTGTCTTACACAAAGACACACACAAACAGATTTTTGTAAGTTTTATTTCTTTATTTTAATAATAAAACATGTACATTTAAATTCACATGTGCATTTACATATCCACATCCATCTGAGTCCAGATCTTTGTCTCTGGCTAGCAGCTAATCCACAAAACAATGTCAGCCAAGAGACAAGTATTATTAGCTTGGTGGCACAGGCAGCATAGCTGGCATTCACACACACACACATCCATCACTTCACTGTCCTAAACTAACAGAATGAGTAAAACTATTGAACGAATCAGAGCGCCTGGTACACTGACTAGCTCTGTATTAACTAGCAGTGAACTGCTTTTACCAGAGCATTATCATAGATTTATAATAAAGCATTGACTTATTTCTATTTGTGCATAGTACCAAACATAGCTTCTACCTTTCTGAATACACAAAGTAAATCTACATCCAACAAAACTAAATCTGTTTTATCTGTTCTTAAACAATGAGTTGCAACCTTACACCTCGCCTCGATTGAAAATAGCCCAGAACCCGACACCATCATTGTCCCTTTACATCAGCAGAGCTCACAGTTAAAGACACATCAATGACTAATCCCTGTTAGACAAATGTGCTTTCATATTCAAATTCATATAACATTAGTAAAGAATTTAATGCTTTGAAGACGCAGTTTGGTAAGAACCGGTTGGTTATCATTCATTTTAAGTAAAAGCATCATTTAGAAGCATACTGGCTAGTCATATATATGGTACATGTAACATTTATTGACAAATGTGCTATTATGCTTCTTATTTTTAAGATAATGTGGTTCCCCTGTAATAACAAGCCAAAGAAACACTGCAATAAAGTGGCATCTACATAGCAGCTTTAATGAACGGTGCTAAATAGCACTAAAAGTGGTTCCCCAATGAGCCAAAGAACCACATTTGGTGCTATATAGAACCTGAATTTGTATTTATATCACTAATCAGTATTTCTAAACATAGTAAAGGATGAATATCTGTGAGTAAAATATCTTTACACACCGCTGGTCAAAAGGTTTTAACACTAAGGTTCGTTCTTAAATGCAGTTTTAGTAGACAAAAGAGCTGTTTTAATCAAATATACAAATATTTCCATGTTACTTTAGATCATAGTTGTAATGGCTCTGAAATAGCACTAATTGTAAAATGTGTAGAACTGTAATTATAAAGCATGTGTGTCTTTGTGTATGAATTATAATCACATGATACAGTATGATGTACAATAGTGTGAAAGAAAGCTTATAAAATAAAAGAGCTAAAAACAAGGTAACAATAGCATTAAAAATTCTACTTTACTGACATATACGTCTGACTAATTAAATAAGCCATTTGCTCTATGATTAAATGTAGATATAGAGAGATAAATCATCTACATGGCAGTGTGTTTGGATTGTTGCATTCCAGAGGTAATCTTACCACATCAAGTGTGTTTCCCCAAAGCCTTGTTATACGTGGTCAGGCAAGTTAATGATAGAACGGTGTCTCACATTAGAAAAAAGGCTGTAAAGCGATCATTGTGGCGACTGACGAGCCATAAAGGGAACAGTGCAGCTGGGGATGCGAGAATGTAACACACACACATACACACACACACACACACACACCTGTGCCTGTCACAAACACAGAGGCTTTGTCTTATTATAGCTGAACCCCTGCTCTGTCCGCTGGCGTCCATTCTTGTCTTTGTTGTGTCATATCTTCCAGTTCAGCAATACAATGATTTAACAGAAGAGAAGGATGAAAACAATAGATGTACAAGAAAACATATGCAATTGAAAGCTGTCTGGATTTAAGTTATAGTTGCTGACGTTACTGAATTTTAATAATGATAAGGTCTTGAGAACCAACATTACATCACTTCATCTTCGCCACATCAGACCCCAAACAGGGCTTATGACTGTATTAGGTGAGCTATAATGAGTAAGTGGGCGGAGTTATTAGAAACTGGGCGGGGCCTGATGCCCCCAGATATAAATGCCCTCCCACTATCCCTGGCTGAGTTTGGTCTCTCTCCACTTTTTTCCCTCCCTCTCTCTTTCTCTGTCCACGTTCCTCGCTCGACCAGCTCCTGTTCCTAAACCCCTAGCCCTCATCTACTGCACTGCCACTTTCTGTTTCTCGTACCGTGAGCCCTACTCGCCGACGTCAAGATGGAGGCCATCAAGAAGAAGATGATGATGCTCAAGCTGGATAAGGAGAATGCTCTGGACCAGGCCGAACAAGCAGAGACCGACAGGAAAGCAGCAGAGGACAGAAGCAAACAGGTGAGGCGGAGGTGGAAAGGTCAAAGGTTGAGACTTGCATTGACTAAATCGGACAGGTTAGAGATGCTTCATTTCAGAGCTGATGTTTAGAGAGAGTGTTTTTCATTTGTGGACCAAATGTTCAATTTAAGATGTGGTTTGAATGCTTAATGCACCACAGACCCACTGATTTTTTCATTATGGCGCAAAACCGATCTAAATATGAGACAAAGATCAATCTGGCCAATGCTTAGAACTGTTGGAAAACAAGTGCCCACCAAGGCTTGATATGTGAAGTCTTAGATACTGATCCCTGCATTAAGTAGCAGTTGCAAGGCTGTGATCTGCCACTGAAAGAACACAGGGTGGATAAACAGAGCCTTAGCAAGAGATGGAGACGGGAGTTGAGGATGTGTGAATGCTTTGGGTTGCCTGCGAGCGTATTTATATTCACATTTAGACACATAGCTTCGGTGAGCTGCGTATCTGAGCTCATCAGCTCACGAAGGTGGGCAAAAAGACACTGGAAAGTCTTGCTTTGTGCCAGCTTCAGGCAGAAGTGATGAGGGCGCGAGGGTATGTGTGAAGATGTATTATAGTGGATGATTTCATACCGATAATATCTCTCTCCCCCTCTCTTTCGGTCTCCTCCACCCTCATATTTCTTTCTTTCTCCCAGCATGAGGATGAGCTGATTCAGATGCAGAAGAAACTGAAGGGAACTGAAGATGAGCTGGATAAATACTCAGAGGCCCTGAAGGACGCCCAGGAGAAACTGGAGATATCTGAGAAGAAAGCTGCAGATGTGAGTGATTGACAATCACGAAGCACAAACACAAATGCAACACTTTAAACTTCATCCTGGGATTCTTGTTGGTCCCGCCCCTCCATCCCTCTCATTCTCTCCATTCACTCCTCCACAGCTGACTTTGTCGATACCCCCTTTTTTGACCGTGATGTCAGTTAGCCAGACTAACTTCTACACATAAATATATTTACATTATCATCAAAAATGTTTTTTTTCTTTCACAATTTTTAAGTATTTTTAGAGGCAGCATAAATGCAGAGCAATATTTGGCCTAAACCTATATATTAAAAACAAAAACGAAACCATCAAAACTTCTGACAAAGCACATAATGTGTATCGTTACACAGTGTCATATCAGGTTTAAGTTCACGTTAGCTGGGCTGCATATGTCCGATTCACTAAAAAGAATCAACACATTGAGAACAAATAGCTAGCTACACAAACTACACACAATTTAGAAGAATGGTTTGTAGAGAATCAGGCCTCACTGCTCTGCATGTTGTCGATTCACTAAAAATAATCAGCTCGTAAGAGCCATTTCTTCAAGAATCGGAGTATACTGGAAGTGCTGCATGTTTTATATATATATATATAATAAGACAGTACAAATACAATTATACACAAAGACAAATAATAATAATAAATAAATAAAAATACAACAATATACACAGCCTTGCCAGGGTTAACAAAAATAAGGTAATAAAATTACATTAAGACACAAAGGATGAATACAAAGATACAGTTTTCATAGCATTTAAATTAGCAGAACTTTGAATAGCTTCCACATATTTAGGAAGTTGTCGAGTCACTTACACGAACCGGCTCATTAAAATGATTCATTAAAGAATCGGACTACACTGGAAGTGCTGCATGTTGTCGAGTCATTTATAAGAATCGGCTCATTAGAGTGATTCATTTGTTTGGAAATCGCTGAACTAGTAATGTTTGTTTTGTGATGTAAATTCAGTAGCTATTTTTTGGTGACACTAAATAAAGTTGAACTATGCGCTTATTTGTGGTATTCCGTCCACACTGCTAGACGAACACTGGTAGAGAACTGTTCGTTTTAGGATGTTTTTTAATAGAACCGGTTTATTCCAAAGTAGCTACTTGGTTCCCAACTTATCCATAACTCACACATGAGGTGATAAAACGTGTGGGTGATATCCTGCGTACTCTTGCCTGCAGGCCTCACTGAGAGAATTACTACCTTGAGACACTTGATTTAGCAGCAAGGGCTGTAAATCAGTGTTTGTGAAAGGAACAAAATGAACTTAAGAAAGAATGCTCCAAGCATGAACATAGATGTTTAAAGCTTTGTGAGTCTTGCCTGTTTAGGACTGTACCTCTGGAAATGCAAATGCTTCAATACAGAGACGTCTTAAAGAAAGAGGCAATCCATTGTTTTAACTCCGTGTAACCATTGTGTAACCTGACTCCCTCTCTGACTGCTAAACTAAGGCTGTGGCATCACGCTCAGCTCTGTTACACCATGTATGTCTATCTACTGCCTGTCGTTGTCCCTTTGTTCTGGGCTCCGGATATAGCAGGCACACCTGTTGTCATTAAATTTGGCCTTCGGAAGATGGATTGTGAATACCACAGGCTTTGAAGGTGAACACTAAGTTAGACGATTTCACGTCAGTAGCTACTATAGGAGACACGCTGTAATGTACTGTTGTTATATGAGGAGGATTTATTGTTTTGAATCTGGCAACCCCTAATCACACAAGCAGCATGAGAACAGTAGCTCCAAACAGAGGGTGAGTGTGGGTTGCCTCCATCACAGCTGTCGCTTTGAAATCTATTTTCATCTCAACCTTGAGTCAAAACTTTACCACCAAACTATCACTAACCTTGCTACCCCACACAGTTCAAAAGAGTTTTGCAGTAAACCCAGTTGGATTTAGTGGTAATTTGGAGTCCAATTAGTCACTCAGCATCATGCAAAGTGTGAGCTTGACAGACAGGCCGACCAGACACTGTGATCCGGTTTGAAAACGGGGGCGGATGCTTTAAATAGAGCTCTGAGCAAGCAGTCATGATGAAAACAAGAGAGGTTGAGGATACTAAGAACATTGCCACAGTTCCTTGAGAACACCTTGGGATGTGTACAGCTGCTGCTGGAGGATGAGTGGGTCTCACCCTGCTGATGTAAGTGAGCATGTGTTTACGTGAGTGCGTCTTGAGGTCAGAATGTCAATCCCTGAGCCTCGTCACCTATAAACTATAGTCTTAACAGGCCATTAGAGACATAAGTTTTAGTTTTTCCGTCAGCACAAACAAAGACACAAATGACCTCTGCTCTCAGTATGATTTAAAGCTATAATTCACCCAAAAATGAATTTGCTCACCCTCGAGCAGTTCCAAACCTGTATGAAAGAAAGTTTGTAACCAGGGTCACCATTGACTTTAATAGTAGGAAAAAAAAAACTATTGGAGTCAATGGTGACCAAAACAGCCTGGTTACAAAATGTCTTCAAAATATCTTCCTTTGTGTTCGACAGAATAATGAAATTCATACAGGTTTGGAACTACTTGAGGGTGAGTAAATGATGACAGAATATTCATTTTTGGGTGAACTATTCCTTTAAAATGCTCAGTTCTGTCACTTCATGTCTTTGTATCGTTGTAGATGAAATCTTAAAAACATTTAAATAATAACAATAACATTAAGAAGAAAAGGTTCTTGTGAAAATCAGCATTAGAATGATTTCTGAAGGATCAAGAAGACTGAAGTAACGATGCTGAAAATTCAGTTTTGCCATCGCAGGAATAAATTACATTTAAAAATATATTAAAAGTAAAAAAACTATTTTAAATTGCAATATATATATACATTTATACATATGTATTTTACAATATATTTTAATGCATCCTTGTTGAGCATAAGAGACCATTTCAAAGACTTTCAAAAAACCTCCTGAACCAAAACTTTAAACATTTTCTCCCCACCGTGTGTGTATATATATATATACTCTGAGAAATAAAGGTACAAAAGCTGTCACGTTTGTACCTAAAGAGTCCATTTTGGTACCTTAAAAAGTACATATTAATACATTTTTGAACCTAATAAGTACAAAAGTCTACCTTTTGAAAAAACATCGTCCCAGAGACAGCTTTTGTATATATATATATATATTTTGTATATATATATATATATATATATATATGAGTGGGTCTTCATGTTGTGTCAATCTACATCATCTGGCGCCATCTTCTGGTGAGATGTATGATAGAAAAAAGGCTTGTCCCAAGTTCTGGAGTCTGGAACATGTTCTAGTGTAGGGAGGCAGGAAGGGTGAAACAGGAAATGATGATGCAGTGCTTTTCTACATCAGAATGATTCAGGATCAGTCAGCATTCCTCTACCTTTAACACTGATCTGAGGATAAACCGTCAGGGTCCGGCGAAATTAAGTCTTTGCAGTAAGAATTACAAAATCAACATTTAAAACCATAGCCTTGGGCATACTTTAAACAGCGTTCAGGACACAGCGTACGGAGAGAGCAGAAAGATTGCACAGACAGACAGACAGCATTACTATAGTCTTGTTCAGTTCTGCCCAGGCCTGCGCCTTCAGCTTGTTCACTGGATTCTTGTTTATGACCTCATATAATCCTTTAAATTCTATAATGGAATCTTTCAACATCACAATGTCAGACTATTTGAATTAACGGAAATATACAGCTAAAAATTGTTCAAATTTCTCAATTTCATAGATATTCCTCAAATGTTATTTAAAAAAAATACCCATATTGGCTATAACACAACTTCAGCATAACACACCACAAATAATCTATTGATGGCAGAGACATATGCTAGAAATCTACCAATATGTTTACAACAAGTACTGTTTATTTATTCATTTTATATGCAGAATACATTTTGATTATTGATTGATCTCTACTGCTTTTACACAAAAAGTAAATAATCATTAGACTAAAACAATAAAAATATAACATATAATAATAAAATATACAATTAAAGTATTTAAACATAATAACTGATATTATGAGTAATCATCAAAGTAATAAAAACAATAATTATTACTGTTACTTATAATTGTAATTATTAGTTAAAGGTTATAATTCAAATCAATTGATCTGTTTCTATTGCAGGGAGATTTATTAATGTCCACACTTGTGTTATCACTCCAGTGCGGCCTTCTGTCAGACATATTGACACATGAAAATATATGACTGTGGTTTTGTCATTTCTCTGAATCAGGGTTTGTTTGCTCAAGAGCTCAGGAACTAATACACGTAATGACTAGTAAAGGATTCGTAACACTCCTTGTTCTCGTTTGCAGCTGATTCTGAAGTATTACACATGACACATAAGACCAAAAAGCATATCGTTTTAGTTGCCAGAACAGCACCAAAATGCAATAATGAGCCATTTCTTAATTCTAAAGATACTAACCGATTGTTTTGCCGTTGTGACCCCTTTGGCTTGTTTAGTCGGGCTTCGGTTGGGATTTGGCTGCACTGACACTATTGGACCTGAACAAAACTCGGGCTGAACTGAGTTGAACGATGACACTGTTATCTAGTCGCTTTACAGCTGAAATTTTGCAACTTCAACTGTCTTTCAGAGCTACTTTATGGCAGAATTCGGCATCATCTTACTTCCCTTTTTAATACCGTAAAGCTGCTTTGAAACAATCTGCATATAATAAATCACTATATATAAATAAAGATTAAGATTTTCAAATGTATATGTATCTTAAAAGTAATAAAGCGTTTTAAGACACCTTATTTTAAAACAAATTGCCACCCTATAGGCACTAAAAACTAAGCTACAATAAATAAGATTATTGATGCAGGTTATTCCAAAATACAACAACTAAAGGTAATAATTTACTACTGTGTCTAAAAAAAAATGAACTCAAATTCTTTCTCAAAACATCCTGGTGATCATAAAAGCCTAAAAGGTTTCCCACTGATCTACGAGCACATTCCTGGATTTTAAGGAGTGGCCTGGAATGCCAGTGATTTATTTGCTGTACGTCATCTACCTGGCCAGGACACGTGTAAAAGAAGGGTGGCTCTTCCGTAAGAATTACGCAGACTGCACAAACCCCCCTCCGCTGACCGGAGATCAACTGTGAACCCGTTCCGCTGGGACCTGCCTCTGCGCCGCCGCTGATCGGGAGTCAGTGAACAACACGCTTCTCAGTCCTTAAACCGTTGGAGACTGGGTGGGGTATCCGGAAGTGAGCCGAAAAAAAGGGGAAGAATTCAGGCAACTGAACAAATTGGGTGAAGAGAAAGCAAGGGGAGGGAAGAAAAGACTTCATGACATTAAAACTCATTCATTAATTCGACTGAGAAACCGAATGCCTGCTTGAACACCAAAACGCGTAACGCGTCCTTGCTCGCGCTAAATTCAACTTCTAAAACCTCCCGGCCGAGATCATATATCTCCTTCTTGTTTTTCTTTTTACAAACGCTATTATTTGTATCTAGTGACATTCAAGAAAGCATCGGTCCAATCAAAGAGACAGGCGCGTGTAACATCTGATCCTCGCGTTACTTCCACTCGCGCTGCGTTTGACTTGTTGGCGGGGCGTTGGTGCCTTGGACTTTTTTTTTTTCCTCTCTCTTCTCTCCTCTCGTTGTCTTCTTCGCGGCTCGGTCCACTACGCTGCTCGGGAGGAATCCGGTTTGTTCGACCACACTACTCCTAAAATAACACGATAAAATGGCCGGATCCAACAGCATCGATGCGGTGAAGAGAAAGATCAAAGTTTTACAACAGCAGGCAGATGAGGCAGAAGAAAGAGCCGAGATTTTGCAGAGACAGGTCGAAGAGGAGAAGCGTGCCAGGGAGCAGGTAAGTGTATCAATGTATCCACCGCGAGACCTTTATTGGCGCTAAATCATTTGATTTCTTTACACAAGCGCTACATTGTATCGCATGCATGTGTGCGGGGCTCGTGCGCTTTTACGCCCAGATTCAACGCCCTGTGCGAACAATTATGTGTTTTTAACTCCATTGGGCTTATTTCGATAACTAATAAATATTAAGCACGCGCTGTGACAGTGATGTGTTTATTCTAAACCATCTAGTCTAAGAAAAGATGGGATGGTTATTGCGAAACCTACAAGCTAACGCGCGTAATGACTCGTCTTCATTGAAGAGAAATGCCAAACCCAGAGAGAGAGATATTGGCGTATATAGAGAGAAAAATCGTGCGATGACATGTCACTTCGCGTGCTTAGATGTGCTAACCTCAAATGGTTTTTAGCTCATCCTCTCAGTCTCACATTGTTTGCTGGATTTTTTGCGGGTGAGGCCTAAAGGAAGTAACAGTAGTTTCCGCTGAATCATTCATTCTAGGTCATTTCAGTAAAGAACGATTAATGCGCGTAATTCAGTGATAAAATAGTGCTTTTCGCGTTATCCCTCGAGCACGTTAACATCTGGGTCATCAGGTGCTCATCTCGGCACTTTGAGTTGTTCACGCATGTCACTTGGGCTGTTAGCAGCCTATTCTAACCTTTGGCGACTTTTACGCGTTTTAATTGAATCAGACACTCGTCTGGGTTGGATTGTCACTTTTATTTCTTGTTTGGAGACGCTTATCACTCAGCCATGCCTTCCGTCTCACTGGCATTGCGTGAGATGAACTCACCCCGCAGACTTTAGATTCCTCAGTCCTTATTAGGAGCGAAACTCCAGTGTTTGTTAGTGGTGTCGTCATATCCGGAAGCCGTGCACGAGCGCTGTTTCTCAGCTGACGAGGCGCGGGCAGAGTTGCTGTTAACCTGGTTTTGCGCCTCGGGCCCACCAAGTAAACCTTGTCAGTGGTCCTAGACAGTCGATGGTACTGTTTTAAGCCATACATATCATCAATATTACTGCTGAAATGTTCATTTATTCAATAAGTTTGGAGAAGTGTCCCTCCTTATTCAAGTGGTAATGAATGAAAGGCACAGATGCTTCCTATACAGTGATTACCTCAGGATTTGTAGCTTCTGACACGGCACTAGTAGCTGTATCAGATATTAAACTGATAACCTAGGAATTACTTCAAAGTCTGGAAAGATTTGTTTCAAGGAGTTTAGCTACATATTAACTCGAGGGGCACTCAAGCCCGTTCCCATTATGTTTTTGGTTGTTGTATGGTTGCTAGGGTGTAGTGGTTGGTTGCTAGGGTGTGGCTTGGAAGGTGCAATGGTGTAGTGAATGACTGCTTGCTATCCGAGTCAAAAAAAGCCCACTGCTACATCTCAACAATATTGTGATGCACATATCAGTTTCCTTTTTGTCGGTACACTTATTTTAACATTAGAAAGTCAATTTTCCTCAGCAAGCAGCACGTTTGGAGGCATCATTCATGTCCATAACTCAAAGAGTGCAACATGTTCCATGCTAAAATTGAGTTTGGAACAATTATTTAAATAATCCCTGTCCTTAGTCAGAGCTTTGTTAATAGTGCCGCCTTGCTAAAACAATTTTAGTCACTGTGTACACTCACTCATCACAAAATAATTGCCCATTGCAAACATAGTGGTGCCGCTCTGCTTAAGCAGAAGCTCCCAGATGATTCCACCACGTTCAATTTTTCCATTGTCTCCGCATTTCCACGTTTGACGCCAAGTCGTCTTGGTTTTTCCAGATTATCCGTGTTTTCCCCATCCCTCCTGTTATCTCGCATCACTTCACGCTCCAAGTGTGACCCTTGAAGTTCAGTGGAATAGTGTATCTGTACTAATCTCCTGTTGTTTTTGTCGTGTTTGCCTTGTAGGCTGAGGCAGAGGTGGCCTCTCTGAACAGGCGTATCCAGCTGGTTGAGGAAGAGTTGGATCGCGCTCAGGAGAGACTGGCCACAGCCCTGCAGAAGCTGGAGGAAGCTGAGAAGGCCGCAGATGAGAGCGAGAGGTACGTGCCGGCATACGCCTTCAGAGGGATGTTATATCTTCATTCTTCCCACCCTAACTTGCCCTACTTCCGTTTCATTCGCTCTCTCTATGGAATAGAGGGATGAAGGTGATTGAGAACAGGGCTCTGAAGGATGAGGAGAAGATGGAGCTCCAGGAGATCCAGCTCAAGGAGGCCAAGCACATTGCTGAGGAGGCCGACCGCAAATATGAGGAGGTAATTTAATCAGTGCTATACTATTTATTAAAAATTTATTAATTTTTTTTTTTAATCAAGTTTTTTCCCCCTATTTTATTTGCGTACTTTCATGATGGGTTTTATTAAAATTGTTTAAATTTAAAAAAAAAAATTCTGGTTTAGAAATTTTAGTACT
>JAUMHE010000072.1:14642891-14662529 GCA_032359235.1 Enteromius mattozi
TTGATTATTTCAGATATTGAAGTTTTATTCATTTATTTCAGCTTTATTTTAATTAACAGAAACCTATTTAATAGCTTGTTTAACTACATTATATTCCTCAAAGTTAGATTTAGTATTGCTTAAATGACAAAATTATGACAAAGTATTGGTGTGTTTTTACAGGTGGCACGTAAGCTGGTGATTGTTGAGGGAGAGTTGGAGCGTACAGAGGAGAGAGCAGAGCTTGCCGAGAGGTTAATTTCAGATTCAAAATCAAAATATACATACACATAATCAAACACATTTATTCTAAGTACAGACCACACATGCTGTCCTCTTTAGCTCGTTTTTATTTCTAAGAGTGTCCATTTAGTCCTGTTAAAACTCTAATTCATTGTTTTCTCAGCGTGAGAAAATGCCTCATTTTGCATGACAATAGGAATGCTCTATCATAACCATAATCCTTCTCTGTGTGTGTGTGTGTGTGAGTGAGTGAGTGTGTGTGAGCGAATTCATTGGCTTGACTCCATCTTAAATTTATATGTCCCCCTCCCATTTGTGTTTGGGCATGTGTGACCTTTGACCTGACATACCTTCCCCTCCCCACTCAAACTAACAGCCATGTCAAGCAGATGGAGGAGGAGCTGAGAGCTCTTGACCAGACACTGAAGACTCTGCAGGCCTCAGAGGAGAAGGTATACATGCTAGTTGCAAAATTCTATGTTTATATGTCGGGCGTTATGTGTTTGGTGGGATGTACAGACAGCTGGGAGAATGATGCGTTCTAGCTGGATCTGCGTTTGAATACTTGAGTGAAAGTGAGCAAGCGAACAAGAGTCTAAAAACAGGACTCCTCCCTCCAGCACTGGTCATTGTGCTTCTACTGTTTTACCTGGTTCATCTTTCCACCCTATCCCTTCATCTTTCCACCTTCCTTCCACTCATCTAACCATCCACTTCCAGATATCGTGAACCGCATGAGTTGATAGTGGCATGATGTGCATGTTCATGTAACACGCTTCAGTCGCTGTGTGTTTGTCTCATCTGCGTATGTTCATGTTCCGAAACAAACAGCTCAGAACCTCTTTCAGTTTTAGAGTCGCACTAGTTTTGCTTCCTTGACACTTTAGATGTGTTCACACCAGCACACAGTAGCATATAGTCTGAGGGTGACTAGGTGCCCCATATGTGCATGAGGTTCAAAACCAAGCACTTGTGGCATAGGAAAACACACTTTAAATGCATAACGTATCCAAAAATGTAAACTGTTTACTTGCATAGTTTGAAACACTTATGATTCTTCTGTGAAACTCAGATTTTCCTATTTTTCCTATAATTATGGTGAATGATGTGGGCTGTAAGCTCCAAAAATGATGCAAAATTTGTGCATTATATTCTTTAAATCAAAATATACATGCACATGCCATTAAAGAACAGCTTGCAGTTTAATCAAATGTATGTTGTAAGGAAATAAATGTTTTTTGTAATTAGTGTCTTTGTAGAGTAAAAGTATTCTAATAAAAATACTTAACATTTTGAATTTGTTTTTAGAGCTAAATCTTTCACTGTAAGCTCATGTGCAAGCAGGGCTGCAAAATATCATATTTTTGTGTTTCCAGAAGAAAGCTAGTGCTATTTGTTTTAAATGACATGAGGTCAGGTATTATTTGGAAGTGAACTTTCCCTCACAGACAGTCGTTTAAGGCGTCTCTTCTGCTGTTCATTTGTTTAACGTCATCTCTGTTACTCTGCCACTGCTGCTGTCTTCATGTCTTCCCTTTGCCCTGTGCCCCTTTCTTTTCTGCTTCCTCCAAAATCAAAACGGCTACTCTGTATATAGCAAATGCGCTGAGCTGGAGGAGGAGCTGAAAAATGTCACCAACAATCTTAAGAGTTTGGAGGCCCAGGCTGAGAAGGTAGGGAGTGTGTGTGTGTGTTTCCTTCTGCACGATCTCTGACTAGTTGCAGTGTTCATCCTTTTTTTTTTTTTGCCTCAACTCTCAAAGGAACTCTGATTGAATCCCACAAACGTGCCTTGTAAATTGCCTTCCAGGCAATCAAATATAGGCTTTCTAATTACCAAAGTAGTGATCTAACTGGTCATGTGAGCATAACATGAACGGCCTCATTTACAAATGCCCTTTTGCCTGGCGTATGGCTGTATATCATCATCTGAAGCAAAAGGCCACATATGTCAGACCACATTACAGCGGTAGACCATTGGTCAAGAAAAAGCTGTAATTGGCTGCAGGGATACAGTAAAGACCCCTTCTCATTTCCATATCCATATCACCATTCAACAAGATGCCTTGAAGCGCTGTTGCGTAATGAAATGAAATGAAGCGTCACCATTTTGGTTTCTTACAGAATCAAGAGCAACCGGTCTCGGATGCCTTTAGACTAATAAAGCAGAAGTGACTAATGAGTGCTGTGTTGCATGAGATCAGCTTATGGCAGAAACACCCGTCATTTGCATGTGATTCTGTTGCATGCTGTGTTACAATTTTTAGACCGAATCCTATTATTGGATCTCATTTATTTCTGTAATCAAATGTTTGTGTGCACATTATGGTTTGCAAAGTTGCTATAGAAAGTCTACTTTTTTTCTTTTTTTTTCCCCAATAGCAATTTTGTGGTCTAAATAGTATGGAAATGAAATATCAGGCAATTATAGGGATCAGTGATAGCATTAAAACTAATACAAATGATAAATATATTTAAAGAAGTATAATTGTGTGTGTGTGTATATATGAAGAGTTCAGATGCAAAAGCCATTTTGGTTGAAAATGAGATAACACTGAGTGAACGCTCTTCACACATAGTATATGTTCATCAAGTATTTTCACTTCAAATGTGTTAAATGCCAGTCTCAAGCCACTGAGAAGTACCAGCCCTTACATAGAAACCTGTACGAAGTAGCCAGAAAGAAAAAAAAAACTTGAGACGTACTCTGAACTATTCATGCATTTATATAATATACACACACTGTGAGAGTCTCTCCACTTTGAATTCTGAATTCAGGCAGTTTTTTCCCTTTCTGTCGTACCTGGTGTTTTGTTGATGTTGCAGCTGCATTCCTGCGCACATGTCCTGATCTGTTTAAAGCTCTGGCAGCACACAGCAGCAATCTCAGCCATCGTGTCACAAGCCTTGCACAACAGCAGCAGGCCAGGACTCAGCCGGCCTGCAAAGAAATGGATTCAAAAAGGGGGAAAAACATGCCTCGTAATGTCAAAACATAGACAGCTGTGTTACTTTTCGTTGCAAGAGCTGTTGTAGAAATGTCAGCGTTAAAGTGTCTGCTTGAAGGGTTTGTGTATGTGCGCATGCTGAGTTACGATTCTCAGAAGACCCCACCCCACCTTATTCTCCTTTACTTTTTTTTTTTTCCCCTACAGTATTCCCAGAAGGAAGACAAGTATGAGGAAGAAATCAAGATCCTCACTGATAAGCTGAAGGAGGTGAGATATTTTAACATGGAGGTTTCTATTAGAGCTGCCAAAGTTGATGTTAACTTGCGTACTAAATGTCTATAGTATCCACTACGTTTGTCCTCATAATATTCGGTTCGGTGATTGGTCAAATGAGTTGAAACCTCTCATCAGCACAGATGTCCACGTGCACACAATACAAACATTAATCCCATAATCAGTAAATGGAGAAATGAGTTACTAGGGCTTCCTCATTTTTTTTAGTCCCTTTGATTGAAAACATCTGTTAGGTTTATATTTATGCTGTTAGCAGATGTTTTCAACCAAAGGAGAGAGGAACAAAAGCAAGTCAAGGAGCCAACCATATTTGAAATACATATAGTGCCAGGTTTATTTGACCTAGGTTGTAATTTCTTTTTTTCTTTTTTAATAGTATATATATGCATTATTCATTTATTTACTTTTTTTTAAACAAAACAGGTATTGCCATGAAATTTTACTCAAGCTTTAAAATGAAAAAAATTTAAAGGCAATGCCTAACAGAAAATCCACTTATTTATAAATTCTCTGTCTGCCATTGTTTAACAAACTGGTAACCCTTCTCTATAGTTGTTGGTCATGTTGTAACCATTTGTGGATCTCTTCTTCATTCCAAAATGTAACATTTTCTCTTTAATATTTTAGAATAATTAAATATCCTTGTAGTTGACCTGATTACACTTTTGTTTAATAAATGTATTTTCATTGATTTTCTGTTTTATGTGTGTTTCGTATGGAGAGTTTTGCTGGTAGTTTGATCACACATGTATTTCTCCGCTAGGCTGAGACCCGTGCTGAGTTTGCGGAGAGGTCTGTGGCCAAACTGGAGAAAACCATTGATGATTTGGAAGGTATGATTGTCATTCTTTTTAACACTTTCCTTCCATTAGGATTCAATGTGATCTTTTTTTTAGGGCGTACTCTATTCATAGCATTATGTCCCTGTCCTCTTACTGTCTGCTTTGACGTCCATAATCTTTATTTACTGTTTTTTCCTATTTCCTTTTTTTCCCCCCACTTCATATTCTCTCCCTCGTCTGACTTCTTCCTTGCTCTTTCTTTCCGTGTGTGAACAGATGAGCTTTACGCTCAGAAACTCAAGTATAAGGCCATTAGTGAGGAGCTGGATCATGCTCTCAACGACATGACCTCTATGTAAATACAGGCTTGTGCATGTGTGTGAAGCTCTGCTGCTTATGGTTTGCTTTTGCTAGGGCAGCGGATTTTGAGTCTCGTGACTGATATGGTAACCTAACCTTGAGCTTCCTAATCTCGGATAGTATACTTTTTACTATACAGTATAAAGCTCAGCCGCAAGGAGTTAATAGTTGACAGGAGCCATCATTTCAAGTTTCTTTTGCTTTGAGTTTGCGTAAATGATGTCATGACATGGCCAATAACTTTAATATGATTCTTACTCATACGCACATGTGAAGTACCAATACTAACATGCTAACAGTTTTAAGTGGTTTCATATTAACCTATAGATTAAGGGGAAGTTTTCTATCAATTAAAGGAACACTCTACTTTTGTTGTAAATAGGCTCATTCTCCAGCTCCCCCAGAGTTAATAAGTTACGTTTTACCATTTTTGAATCCATTCAGCGGATCTTCGGGTCTGGTGATAGCACTTTTAGCATAGCTTAGCATAGATCATTGAATCTGATTAGACCAGTAGCATCGCATTCAAAAATGACCAAAGAGTTTCAATATTTATCCTATTTAAAACGTGACCCTTCTGTAGTTATATTGGGTACTAAGACCGACGGGAAATGAAAAGTTGAGGTTTTCTAGGCCGATATTATTAGGAACTATGTTCTCAGTCCGGCGTAATAATGAAGGAAGTTTGCTGCTGTACCATGGCCACAGTGATATCATGCAGCGCCTGTGGAAAATAGTCCCCAGCTTGCAAGACACGCTCCCAGTGCAAGCAAGAGGGTCCGGCTGTTTTCAGACACTGCGTGATATCAGTGCGCCTGCTGCGGCCATGTTACGGCAGGAAAGTTCCTTGATTATTACGCCGGACTGAGAGTATAGTTCCTAGTCATATCGGCCTAGAAAACCACAACTTTTAATTTTCCGCCGGTCTTAGTCCATGATACAATTACAGCAGAGTCAAGTTTTAAACAGGAACAATATTGAAACTCTTTGGTCATTTTTGAACGCGATGCTACCGGTCTAATCGGATTCAATGATTTATGCTAAGCTATGCTAAAAGTGCTATCACCAGACCCGGAGATCAGCTGAATGGAGTCAAAAATGGTAAAACTCAACTTATTAACTCTGGCTCATTCTCCAACTCCCCCAATTTCCAAATAAAGTGGAGTGTTCCTTTAAACAATCTGCTTTTGTTATGCCTTTTAAGAGCTTAAGAGAAGCAGTACCGACTCCTACTGTGTTTCTAAATGCTGAATAGTGTTGATATGCAAATATGGGTGGTCGTATGTTAATTTGCTAATAGATGTGACCTAATAACCATGCAGCATTATGAATGGCCTATTTTATGGCTTGCTTTCTATAAATAGGCGTTTTGGATTGTGGGAGGATGTCCTGTTGTAGACCTTTTTTTAAGCCTTATGTTACTAATACTAAGGGTTTTTAAGCTTAAATCGATGTTTTGAGAGATTAAGAGCTTTGGCTTTTATTGATGTAAGAATTAACATTTGTTTATTAACACTCACATGTCCGGTGTGCAGCTTTCGTTATTCTGAAATGTAGAAATATTGTCATGAGGTGTTCACCGCTGGTGTCTGTTCACAGATAAAGAGTTTCTGGACTTTTCTGCGGCTGACTGTGACTTCAAGAAACTCTTCTTCGTCTTCTCTGGCTGTCCGTATCTGTTGCTTACTACTTCTCTGATCTCCTGTGTACACTTCTGTTTTCATGTGTTTTTTCCATGCTCTCGCGTCTGTAGTTTCAGTTGATCTATTTAAGCCCTGTTCTGTTTCTGCTTTCTTTGAATTTCTGTTCTTTAGATATTCATTATCTGCCCCAACATCTTCCTCTTACCTGGATCTGACTGTATTCAGAGACTTGTTGTTTATTTGTCACTGGTTTTTGCTCTCTCCTGTGCTGTATTTTTCATGCATTGACGTGTCCATGTTTATTAAGGGAGGAAAAAAAGCTCTGCTCTCTTTTGAATGTCTGCTTGTCTCTCTCTTTATTACCATGGGCTGGTGTTGGGCAATCAAGCATTTACCAATTTTAGATGGCACATGAATATCTTGTGGTTGAACGATGAAAGCTGGGATAAATTCTCCTTCACTATTTGTGATTAATCATGAGTTTGAGCTGTGGGTAAGATTATCACTGGTGCATAAGGCCACATATTTGAAGAAATTTGAGATGCACTTTAACATTATGTTTGTGTACAAATGAACAACATATTTAAGCCAGCTAGTTCTTAAATCAATTATGCTTAATATTTGTATTATTTAACACTTTACGCAATGGGTTTAATGCATTTAAGACTAGGGATGCACGATATTATCGGACTGAAATCGGAATCGGCCGATATGGGCTTTCAATTTTAAAAATGAGTGTGTTTTGATTTAAAGGTCAGAAGCTATAGCTTACATGAAAAAAAATTACAAACATGACCCTTTTAAATGAAACAATTTTATATATACTGATTTATTCATGTATAATGTTTTAATTTTTTAAACAAATCATACGCTCCTCTAAAAGATTTTCAGAGTTTTTACAACTCTTTTGCTTACATCTACAAATGTTAAAATAAAATGTTAATGTTAACACTGCATCTTTCTGGTGGAAAATGTAGCGAATGATATAAAGTTTATTTATAGTTATTTTTAAAGCTTTAGATTACTGTCAAAAACCTTCATTATTGTTTATTTAATTCTAACAAATAAGTTTTTGTTAAAAAAAATAACCAAATGTGTGTTTCTGCACAGGAGAGACTTATTTTTTCCAAATAAAAGGAAATATATCGGTATCAAAAGGAGTTGAAAAATATTTGATATCAGCAAAAATGCAATATCGTGCTTCTCTAGTTAAGACCTAATAATAAGACTTTTTACACAAACAAGTGTTAAAGGGATAGTTCACCTAAAAATGAAAATCCTGTCATTAATTACTCACCCTCGTGTCGTTCCAAACCCATAAGACCTTCATTCATCTTCAGAACACAAATGAAGATATTTTTGATGAATTCTGAGACATAGACAGAAGGATACTAACACGATCAAGGCTCAGAAATGCAGGAAGGGTGTTGTTATAATAATCCATGTGACATCAGGGTTTCAACCGTAATTTTACGAAGCTACGAGAATACTTTGTCCACAAAGAAAACAAAAATAACTTTATTTAACAATTGGTTACATTTCAGAGTATTACACACATGTAAACAATGTATGCTGTTCTCTGTCAGTAGAATGTTTACATAAACTATGTATCTTTATACATGTTTATGTATGTGATACTCTCCAAAATGGTGCTATCGGGTGTCATAGTCGTCCTAGTGAAGTCTTTATTTTTGTTTTCTTCATATGTTTGAGCCTTGATCATGTAAGAATCCTTGTTGTCTGTTGAGGGTCACAGGGCTCTTATAATGCATTGAAAATACCTTCATTTGTGTTCTGAAGATGAATGAAGGTCTTACAGGTTTGGAACGACACGAGGGTGAGTAATTAATGACAGGATTTTCATTTTTGGGTGAACTAACCCTTTAAATACAATCATATTAAAGTAAAAATCCATAAAGAGATGTTAAAGTTCGACAATGGCCATTTTTAGAGTTCTAGTGGTGCTAGTTATTTTACTATTTATTTTAAGTAAAGCAGCAGGGGGCTAGAAAAGCAGATGTAGTGTTGGTTATAGATTATAGATGTAGGGGGGCCTTTTCTTTAGGATTAGGGTTACAAAAATTGATCCTTGTTGCCCGTTTAGATCTGTTTTGCTTTTCCAAAAAGGACAATTTCCATTTTGAAATGGAAGCCGGCTGCCAAAATGGCTGTCAGCACTTCTGAGAAGTTTAGATCAGTCAAACAACAGCATTGTGAATGTTTTACTGTGTGATTGTATTAAATGAATACAGTAAGGAGTATTTTAGCTATTCACACACAAACAAGGCAGTGGCCTTGTTGCTAGTAACTGAAAAACAAGTCCATGTCTTTCTGAAGTCTCAAAAGATGGTCTGATGCCAGAGAGCAAAATTAAAAGGCTCTAGTTCAGCTGCAAGTCCTCTGACAATTGGTTAATCGTTTAGTTGTATTTACCCCAGTGAAGCATTGACGTGCCAGTGTTGCACAATTGTGGGATACAAAACCAGCATATTTAAGAAGAATGTTATCTACAGTATCTATCACCATAAATCCAAATGGTTTCACAAGTAGTATTTGTTAAAACTGAACTGTTATGCAAATCTAATGCTGTTACGGAGGATTTATAGTGGGAGCTCAGCATTGAATATATCTAGTTATGTTATGGTCTCAAAATGCTCTTAATTTACAACCTGATATGGTTGCTTAGAAAACCATCTATAATGGTTCTTCAAGGAACCAAGGAAGTCTTAACTTACCTATATAATAAAGCAAATACAGTGTTAACCGTACAGTTTTTCATTTTTTGCTGTCCTTCCGGGGATGTGTGTTTTTCATTGCAGAGAAACTGAGAGCTGCTAAAGAGGAGAACGTGAAGATCCATGCCACTTTGGACCAGACCCTGAGCGAGCTCAATAGTTTCTAAGGAAGACCTGGAGCAGGAATAAAGCCTCTTCTTCCTTCCTGACACCCTCATCTTGTTTGGTTTCTTTATCTCTGCACATGTTTTTCTGATCCCTTTCTTTCTTTCTTTCTTTCTTTTTTTCCTTCTGCTGGAGGACGGGCTCACCAAGCCAACCAGCAAAAATGTGGTGCCTCTCGATGTCTCAAAACTACTCTGATCTTTCAGGAGCACTTATTAAGCTTCACTGCTCATCTCCTCAGAAAATCCCAAGTGATTTCAGGAACGATGGTATTCCTAAAGTGTCAAATTTTATATGCTAACCTTAGGGTAGCTTTTTGTTGCTTTGGTTCTTGACCAGAGCTTTACGATTGTGGCAAGTTTTTTCCACACATCAGCCAAAACTCTCAATAATTACTTTTCATTTTACTGGAGGCTGATTACGTAACATTTTGTGCCATAAAAGCCTTCTTGGCATTCTCAGCTTGGCTTTAGATGCTTTTTTTCCCCCTGATGATCATGTGACACAGGATGTTTTTTGCTGGTCTTGTTGGTGCCTGATCCACTGCTCTCTTCTTACCTCTTTACACTCTTCGTCCTGCACAAGTTTCTGCTGCCTGTTTGTCGGCGTCACAGGTTTTGGGACCAAAACCACATCATGTGGTCTGTAACAGTATGCACAACCATGCCGCGAGGACCTTTTGTTTTTGTTTTGTTTTTTATTATTAAAAGCATTTGCTTCCATTTGGAGTTTGAGTAATATATGCGTTCCTTGTTTGGGTTTAATCCCCTTGCATTTTAACACACAACTTTACTTTTGCAAACCACTATTTGATATCAGCACTGTTAATGGGCTTATGATGGACATCTTTTGAGCAGAGGAGACCACGTCGTGGTTTCTTCAGGTGGCCTGTTTTGCTATTCTTCAGTTTTTTTATTTGCTTTATAGAGCCATATTCTACCCAGGGAAGAAAGGTTGAAAAGTACCATTTTTGTTTGTTTTATTCAGAGCCGTGGCACTGCCAGATTCAAAAGGTCCAAAAGCCGTGCAGATCTAAATATGTATTATGAACACAGAAAATGGGAGCGAAATGTAACACTTAATAGTATAAAGATCAAAAGGGGTGAACACATAGTTTTAACTGGAAAAAGCCCACAATGATGTGTAATCACTTTGTTACTGTCTGTACCTTGTGTAACGATACCTAAATTCTTTTTTTTAAATAAAGACCATGATTTTTACTGTCACTGAACCCCTGTGTTTCTCAGGACCTGGGTCTCTTTTGGTTTTCTTACACGTGCAGTTAAATAGTTTTTAGAAACGAAGAAATGCTTTCTCAAACAGTCACTGATATTTATTTAGAGACCGAAATATCACAGTTTCGACACGGACATCAGTACTGTTTGTTCGTCATGGGGGAAAAATGCTAGTTTTTAGTCATTATATACATACGGTTCAGTTTAAATTAAAGCAAAAGTGACACTAGAATTTTGTTAGCGTTTAAACCTTCTCAAATGTTTAGGATTAGACACTTAAGAAGCTGCTGTACTTGGATTCAGTAGTTTCGTAAATTTAAATAATATGCAAACGGTGTGTGTGTGTGCTGATCAAATGTTTGGGTCAGTAAGATTTTTATTTTTTTTTTATCCTAAAAAGCTATTTTACAAATTGATAATCGTGTGATATGTTGCTTGAGCACCGTATTAGCCTCGATCGTGTGAGACTGAAGTAGCCTAATGACTGCTTTGGCACCACAAAAATATTTAAATTTTTAAATATAAATAAAATAAACAGAATACAGTTATTATAAAGAAATAAGAGAGTAAAGCCTGAAATATACTACGCGTTTTTTGCCCCAATTTTAAATTCTGAACCATAGACTGTAAAAAAACATGGACGCCCAAAGTAGGCGGAGCCTACCGTCGCTATATTGGAATCGCGTCACTGCGCATCGCTCTCGGATTATCGAAAATGAGCAAAGAGGCGGGAGGTGGTTGATAAAACCACGCCCACTTAGTTCAACAGTGGTGACCGCAGCGGCAATACACCTGTCACTCAAGTTGTCGCACCCTTAATTATGCAGAATTTTAACGATTAATATAATTTAAACTGATGACTTATAAAAACAATTCAGCCCCCTCAGAGTTGTCATGAAGGGCAAAATCAGCTATATAGACCAAAATAATTTTTGAACCAGGCTGTAAACATGTTTTTTTCTGCTGTAAAGTTGGGTATTTTAACATAGGGGGTCTATGGGATTGACTCCCTCTAGCGGCTAGTTGATGAATTACAGTCACTTCCGTGATGGCTTGCTGCTTGTTCTGAACAAGTTGATGCTAGTTGAGGAAAGTCAGAACCGGTCTGTAGATTAAAGCTGACAGATTCCACAGAATATCAGGTCATTTATGATGGTCACAGACTCCGATTTTTCATTTTTTACGCGTCTCCTAGCAACAAGGCACACATTTTTATGCGAGTTTGTTGTGATTGGAACAACTAAAATCTGGTAGTGTATGATGCCCAGTTTTCCTTAGTCACTATTTAAAGAGTCGGCAAGTGTATGTTCAGTATCTGTTCAGATTTTAAAAGTCGTGTAGTGTGTTCCAGCCTTAATTTGAAAAAAAAACAAAAAAAACAATATCTTACAGACCCCAAACTTTTGAACAGTGCATGTTGCATTTTAGTGAATAAGCTGTGCATTTTAAATTATTTAGTGTTTTGCATGAGTGAATTCAGTAGTGCAGTCTAGAAGAGCGGGTCGTTCTCTGATTTCCAAAGGCGGTTCTTCCCCCCAAACAGACAGGGAAGTTTATGGTTGGCCTTCATCACCACAGCAACTGTGCAGGAATCTGGTTTCCTAATGGCTTCGCACCAGGGCGGGTAATCAACAGGCTGCTTTCCGCTAGAGGACAGAAAAGAACAATGAGCTTCAACATCAGCTGCGTGCATGTACCGGGTGCCAAGGTTGCCAGATTGGATGGATGATGTCCAGCCCAAAAGCTCACAAAAACCCGCCCAAAATTGTAACTATCAAAATAACGTGATAGAATGTAAATCTAGGTTCATAAGAGCCATTTTGAACTCAATAAAACAAAATACTATAAATATAATGCTATAAATCGGGAAAATTGATTCAAGAGAATGCCTACCAAATATGATTAAAATATACAAGCAGCAGACAAGAAATGAACTGATGCCCTCACAAAAACACATGCATCATTTTCTGTCAGCAGTCAGAATTTAAATGCAAAAAAAACATGATTATCCGACAAAATAATTAAATAACAACAATAATATGCTTACCTTTCGCTCTACAATTTCACACAAAACTAGGAAGTCTTTGAAGTTTATATTGAATATAATACATATTTTTGCACAGTCAAAAGTAACAAGTCCAGAAGATTTTAAATATATACTAATCTGAACCGTTTAAAAGACTGATTTCGAAGTTGCAGTGATATACCCTGATAGCACACATACATCTTGGAGACGTCTATTTTACGTCTGCATTTACATCTGCAAGATGTATTATTTAGGTTGTTTGCTCATCTGCAATACGTCTACTGGACGTCTCCTGGACGTTTTTGATGTCAAACAGATGTGTATTAGATATCTTTAAGATATTTATGATTTAGAACGTATGTAAAACTGACATCTGCCAGATGTTTGTAGACAGAAGATGCTTTCCAGATCAAGAGATCTTTAACAGACATCTTGCAGACGTACCTGTGCTATCTGGGTAGCGTCTTCTCGTCATCTCTACCTCAACAGGTGTAATTTACGTTTTGAGAGTTATAACACTCTTTACTTTCTGTTTGAAATTTTCTCCACCCGCCAAAACCAATATTTACTGCACAATCAAAATCAAAACCGCCCAATCTGGCAACACCGCTGAGCGCTCGGAGTCATGTCAGAATGCACTTCAGAAACTCACTGTTCGCAGCAGCCCACTCCAAACGGCTCGAAACACACACACTGGAAACAGTCATCATTTATCCAGGCCTCGCCGATGTCAAATACACGGCCGTTGTGTTCACAGCTGGCTGCAGCGAAACGGTGCTCATTAACACTTTCAGTCATGCATCATATTTAGTCTGACCTGTACTGTACTGCATCGTTTAGTCCAGGTTACCTTTAGAGTTGAAGTAGCACTCTCCGCTGCTGGATGCTCCGTGACAGAGCTGGAGGATGCTAACCACACAAAACACAGCTAGTAAAACGTTCATCTCGTTTGTCTGCATGCCTAGAAGAAAGATAGGGAGGTTAAATCACAACTGAATTATTGGATTCAGCTGCTGTGAGCTACTGATATGTTGTTGTTTTTTAAAAATGCATCAAAATAATTATAAGCCGATTTCACTAATAAGTTTGCTATTAGGAGTGATTTTAATAGCCTGCTTTTAAAAGTAAAGCGTTGTATTTAATCTAAGCAAATGCAGTACAAAATGAATCATTACAGGACATTAATTAAAAAAAAAAATTAAAAGTTTGGCTTTGTTATTATTATTGTTCTTACTTGGTGGATAAAAGTGTTTTTTATTCCATACAAATTTTTTACAAGACAACATTTAACAAAGGAAGAGATATTTATTTTTTTAATTGATTCCTGTCTTTTTCTTGTCTTTTTTAAGCAGTTTTGTGTTATTTAGTGTAAAATGTAAGACATAGCCAACAGATATTATATGATTTAAAATGAATTTAAACCTTTGCTATCATTATAAAGTGGGTTTCACATTTAAACTAATTCATTATAGTAGTCTATTTTGTATATATGTTAATGTGAGGTATATTGTTAAGCTTTTTTGTTATTGTCAAGCACTTTGTACTGCATTCTTTGTACATTGTCAGAAAAGGATGTGCAAAAAAGAGCACATTAGTACCTCAGAGAAGTACCCTTAAGGTAGTAATATGTACTTTTATGATATTATTATGAACCCTTAGGGGTTAAGACGGTGCAAAGGTGTCCCTTTGAGGCTGTTAAACCCCAAAAATTTAAATTTATTGCACTTTTTTTTTTCTGAGAGTGTATTAAAGGTGCAATACAAATAAAGTTTATTATTATTACTTCACATATTGTGTCACATTGACACTTTTAGCATCATATAATATAAAAAGAAATCCAAATCAGTATCTTACCTTTCAGGATTCTTCCCTTTTCCCTCTTGTCTTGTTTCCGTCCTGTGTCCTGGTCTGGTGTTCTCTGTCTGGAGATGATCATATGTCACACAGCAGCTTTATATACCTGCTTCTCTCTCCTCTCGTCTTCACCTCTCCCCCACTGTCATTTATGTTTATCCTCACTCTATTCTTTCTCCCTTTTCTTTTCTTTCTGTGCACACAGAATGTTTTACTGCTGATAAGATGGGTGAACTTAAATTACCTTAATTACTAAGTTTTCTGTTCTATTCTATTAAATTGTTAAATGCATTTCTACAACCATAACCATTGGCTTCAGGAAAGGCAAAACATTGAATATTTTTATTAATGTAAATATTATATATGGGCGATTCTATAATTGCGGCTACATTTGGTGTACATTTTTTCTACCTTTATTTTCAAATGATTATATTTTTTCTTTTAATTTATCTATTATTTTTTCTTTACTAATTGTTATGAATTAGAATCACACATATATATATATATATATATATATATATAATTTAATAAACTGGCTCTATCTTATATTGTATATTTTAGCACCACAGGTTTCGCATTGCATATTTGTTATATTGTTATATTTGCTTATAATGTTATATTATACTTGTTTCAAGATTGGTTAAATGTCTTTTGTAGCTTTTCAGTGGTTACATAATTGTAACAAAGATGTCTGCACATTGACTTTTCAGAGGTCACATTATTGTTTTAGATGCTGATGATATTTGACGTGATATCAGAGAGGTCACTCCTCAGATTGTGTTTAATCGTCAGGGCTGACGTCACTGTCTGAGCGTGCATGTGTGTGTTAAACAGCATCTGTACACACGGTATTGGCTGCACGCACACAGATAACATGCTCCTGTGTGCTCCATACACATGCACACACATGCAAACATGCCTGCAGAGTATTTGACCTCTGTGTGTCTGAATGAATGTATTTTTTTGTCATTCATTAGTGAATATAGAAATCTTTCTGGATGTGCATTGTTGTGGCAGTGAGACGTGGAGAAACTCATTAGCTCAGGAGCTTCAGATAACCGAGTGTGAAGAGATGTTTGTGAAGACAAGATTGTGTTTGTTCAATTGTCTTTTATTGTCTGTCTTGTCTCAGTCTTTACAGCGCTGCAATGCAAACACACCTGCTGTGCAGAATTGTTGTGCACACATTCACACTAACCTCTCTTGCTAAAGTTATTAGAAAAACAGAATAAAATGTATTTGTTCTTCAAGTTGAACCTAAAAAGGGGTGATGAATGTTTATATTATAATTTAATAAAGTACACTACCTTTCAAAATATTAAGACTTTCACACAAAATCAGCTTATTTCCAAATCTGTTACCAATTTTATAATGTCTTTTTCTGTTGCACAGTATCAAAAAAATGCACTTTGAATCCATACTAACAAGTCTTGCCCAGACTTGAAAACCAAATTGCTGGCACATCTAATATTTCCTAGTTCCCACATCACTCTCAATAAGGTTTCAGTTCGTTTGCAGACTTCCACAGATCCCAGCAAGGTAGGTGCCTTCAAAACAGACAAGAAGATTGTTTTAAATGAAAAATCAGTTTGTGCATATCTTTTCTCCAAAATGCTGCATTTGGGAGATTTTATGCTTTGAGACGTTAAAAAAAGAAAAGAAAACTGTACAGTGCAGAACAAATCAAAATGAAATACTTCTGGATATTCATAACATATAAAAATGTCATTTTTACAGATGTCTGAAGGAAATCAAAGTGAACGGTAATAGCATGCATATCATTTAGATAACTACTGAATCTCTTTTTACTACTTTTCCATAATGAACTTTCAGAAATACAGGTATAAATGTTCGTACTTAAAGAGTCCATTTTGGTACCTAAAAGGTACATATAAGTACTTAAAGTGTAAACCTAATAGGTACAAAAGTGTCCCTTTTGAAAAGGTACCACCCCAGAGCTTTGTACCTGTATTTCTGAGAGAGTCACGTGACGTGCGATAATTCACATTTGAATAATGTATTTGTAGTTGTTTTGAAACCTTTATTAAACAGTTCTTTCTGTCCTTGACTGCTTTTCTACAGCATTACAGTAAGAATCAGTCATTCACTGAACGAGGCTGAGAAGAAATATGTGAGCAGCAGGAGACAATCAGCTCTGGAGTGTCTTAAAAGACACGATGTACAATGCACCCTGGTAACTGTATTGCAATCCTTCTGCAGTTTGTAAGCTATAAAGACTTGTTTTATAATTAATAACAGATTTTGTTCATTCATACATAAAAAACATAATTTCCAAACCCTGACCATTGTGTAAAAATACAAACATATTTCACACTCGACTGAAGAAACTGTTAAATATAGAAAAAAACTATTTTAAAAAACTATTTTTTATTGATAACGATAATTAGACGATATTTTCCTGAGTGTGTTATTATTGTGCTGATATCTTGATGACTACTAAAGACAACTGACTGCTAAAGTTTTTGATATGTCGAGGTCAGTTCACACTGATAAAAATGAATCTTTTTCAATGAGTTTAAACTTACTTTTACTTTTTATGGACATTTTAGCCATTTTTCCTAAAAGTGTGCATTTTTTTTAGAGACGCACAGCTGCATCTGAACATTATTTAGTGCAGAATATTTATCCTGCAGTTACAAATGCATTTAAAATAATGTTTTGATATATTAAGAACGTTGAATGCTGTCATCTGAAAATATTTAAATGATAAAAATATATATTTGAATCCATTTAAAAACTTGAAATTAAAGCCGGCAGTAGGTGGCAGCATGTCACTGTTAATGAGTGAATCATTGCGATTGAACAGAATCATTTAAACGATTGATTCATTCAGAAACGAATTCAGTTCCTCAGAGATTCAAACCAGTGCTGTGGCTGTGTTTTAAATGATTTTTTGTTGTCAAAATAGACGGCTCGATCATAAATTAGGATTTTAGAGAGGTAGTTTAGTAGGCCTAATAATGGGGCGCGTTTCAGTCACTATTTCATATTCATTCCGTTTTTCTGACAACAGAAACCATTAAAATATATCAGGGAAAACAGTTATATTGAGAATTTGGGTGCATTAAAATACATTATGTGACCACAGAGAAGCAAGATAATATGACGCACTGATGTAATGAATATGCAAATTGACGTGTGACGCCATCTAGCGACTTTTCAAGCTGGATTTAGCTACTAAGTTGGCAACACTGCTCGGGGACCTAAGTTATCAGTTCGATTTGAAAAGAAATAGGAATAGGAAAAGACATGGAAAAGACATTGAAAAAGACCTACGTTTTAACAACGTCCAAGCTGTGCAAATAGTTATGTTCTATTCATGTAAAATTCACGTGTAAAAATACTTATAGGTGTGTTTTATATCACTTTATATATAATATATATGGATGTTATGCAAAAGCGTCACAACATTACATTACTGCAATGTATCAGCTTTTACTTTTCTGCATGTTTCCTAATACATGGTTTCTGGGGGGCATCTCCCTGAAATGAGTTTTTGCAGGTTGGGATGTCTGTAAATGCATTTTAATAGACTGAATCATGCACGATAATGATAAAGATATAGTTCTAAAAACACCACAACTATATCTACAATTACGATGTTATCGCAGACAATATTATCGCACACCCCGTAAGTATGTGGTGTTTCTTTACAGGAAGAGATGCCCAACATCGCACTGGCGGCTTCAGGAGGAAGTGAAAGAGCGATGTTGGGTTTGCTGGGATCACTGGATGCTCTGTCTCAAGATGATCTGCTGGACTGCGTGCTGTATCTTGCAGGACTCTCAGGATCGACCTGGTAAATAAACAAACACATGACCTCTGATTTAGCTTATCAGAATATAAACCAATGCTAAACCTTTTTTTTATTTTCATAAGGTGCATGGCATCTTTATACAAAGAACCTAACTGGTCAAGCCAGGTGGAAGCAGTGAAAAATGACTTAATACAGAAACTTGTTGGTTGTGGAGTCAGTTTCACGAGCAAAATTTCAAAACTCGAAAAATACTACAAAAAAAAAGGTGACTTCAGTTTGACAGACATCTGGGCAGTGCTATTCATAACCATGGTTGTGAAAGAGGTGAGAGAAATGGCCTACTACTAATTAACAAGTAGGCTCGTTTGCATTATTTAAGCTCTAAAGCATGAAATATATGTTATTGATTATGTTCACATCTAGGCTATGGTTTTTTAGAAGCACAGTAAAGAGACTGCAGCCCCTGGCAGGAGGAGAGATGTTTTTAGGGATATTTGTTTTTATAATATTACAATTAATATTTTCTCACACAATCAAAAGGAGGCCTTAGAGATGGAAATGTTAGCATGTCAAATATATAAGGAGTCTATAACAGTATGTATTATTTTAAACTTACTGACGAAAATCACATATACAGTATACACTACATTTGAACTAATTTTAAGTTTGTCTACAGATAGATGAGCAAACTTTCTCTGATCTGAGGACCAAACAGAGCCCGCAAGATCCTTATCCCATCTACACTGTGATTGATATGCAAAGCAAAGTTCATGAGCTAAAAGCAGGTAATGTCAGTGTGTTTGTTTGCTATGTGTGTTTTCACTGTCTGAGACTTACTCTGGTCTGTCATAGATACGTTCGTTGAGATCACGCCACATGAGACTGGCTACTCCATCACTGGGGCCTTCGTAGATACCTCCAGTTTTGGAAGTCAGTTTGACCGAGGAGTTAAAATAAAAGACCAGGATGAGATGGACATGCTGTTCCTGCAAGGTGAGATGATTTATTTATTTTTAGTTCACCTCCCATACATTTGTAAACTTTTATTTTTTTACTTGCTGCAGGTTTGTGTGGTAGTGGTCTTGCTAGTCTTGAAAAACTACTGGAGGAACTATTACGTTTAATCAAATGTAAGTTCACTTTGTGTTTTATGATGCTTTCATAAATAGATTTGGCTAAAGCATGCACTGCTGTTATGTTATATTCAAATTGTGAATTTAATGTAGGCTATATGAAAAATTTAAATGTCACATCCATTTTTTTTTTTACATCCCATGTGTTCAACAGAACACAGTCACTACTTTCTGACAGTACTGTAACATTAGCAAAAATATAAATAATATGGATATTAAATGAAATATCCTAGATCAATCAATCACTTTTATTTATATAACAATACAGATTGTAGCAAAGCACTGAACATTATCAAATAGGAGAATATAGAGATATGGTAATGTATAATGATGTGATTAAACCATTTATTTATTAAATGCAGAGATGTCTCTGTAATCAAAACGACGATAATCACTAGAAATTAGGTGCCCCCAACTAAGCAAGTCAGAGGCGACAGCGGCAAGGAACCAAAACCCCATC